>JARHVA010006500.1:742500-899226 GCA_037957365.1 Torreya grandis | reverse complement strand
ATGAATTCTCCTCCTCGATCTGATTTTGGACACTTAATCTTCAAACTAGTTTCATTCTTAACTAATGCTTTGAAATGTCTGAAAGATTTTGATTTTTTCTTTAAAATTACCTAAGTCATACGTGAAAAATCATCAATAAGCAACATGAAATATTTTTCACCTGAGTACTTTGAGTTCTCATAGGTCCACACAAATCAGTGTGAACAAGCTCTAACATCTTTGACCTTGATGCCTGATAACATATACAAATTATTGTCTATTCTCTAAACATTTGCAATTAACACATCTAAATATTTTCTCCTAATTTCAAACTTTTTGCATAAAACTTTAGTGTGTGCCCCTAATCAAAATTTAACTTGAACTCAAAATATTATGCTTAAGACCTTCTACATATAAAATATTTTTAGTTTTAGTTATACCATTATCCAAACTTACTGTACCTTTTTTGGTAATTCTCATAGTAGTATTATCTCCAAATTTCACTGTGCCACTATTGATCTTCTTCAAGGTTATGAAATTGATTTTGTCTCCTATCATGTGCCTCAAACATCCACTATCAATGAACCATGGATTTTGTTTATTTCTTGCATGCAAAGTTGTCTGTAACAACATAGATTTTTTGGTTGTTTCTTCTACCATGAACTTGGCTGAACTTTTTTCTTAATGAATGAAGCCTTAAAACTTTGGTCCTTCTTGACTGAATCAAACACACTTCTACAATACCAAGCTATGTGTCTGAAGTTATTTCACTTATAAAATATTATTTACTCTTCATTAAACCCTGATAAAGGATCAAAAGAGTTGTGGCTTCTGCTTGACTCTGCATGACTTTCCTTCTCCTTATTTCTGAAATTGTTAACACTTTTTTGACATTCTATTTTCTTATGACCATATCCATTACAATAAAAATAGTAACCATAAAAATAGGACCTATTATGTATCTCTAACCTGATTGTCTTTTGTATCTCTATTCCCTCCAACCTTATTTGTGTGAGATGTCCTCTATATTCCTAACTTCTTCCCTTTTTATTTCTTCTTTTGTAAGAGCTTCAACATAACTCTTTCCTTCTTCCTTGTCTGTGAAAGTAGTGGCCTCTACTTTATTTTTTCAAATCCAATACCTATCTTATCTAACATTGACATTTGATTTTCTAATATCTTGTTCAACATATTAGTGCTATTCTTAAATTTTGAATCATTAGCTACTCTATCATTGATTACTTTATTTGTTTTCTCAAGATCTACTTTTAAAGAAGCAATTTAAATAACATACCTTTCACATTATTTACTTACTATTTTTAACTGTGCCATTAGATATTATTCATTCTTCTTGGCTTCTTCAAAGTGTGCTTGTAGAACTTCAATTATTTCCTTTGACTGCTTTTCATTTTTCTTAATATAGATCTTTAATCTTTGATTCTTATTTTCAAGAGCTTTTAACTCTTCCAAGGCACAAACGAGTTCTCCTTCCAGATTCACTTCTACTTCATCTTGTTCTTCTTCTTAATCATCTATACTTTTGCTTATGGAGGCATCTTTATGTATGGCCATGAATAGAATCTCTTCTTCTGAATCACTGACTCCACTATCTTTGGTTGAGCTAGGATCTTTAGAATATGAACTCTTCTTCTCGAATCCCTTCTTGAATTTTCCTTTGAAATTCTTCTTGTATGTAGAATTTCCTTCTTCATTGTCACCATTACCCTTATTTGGGCACTTAACTACAAAATGTCCAATCTTTCCACAATTAAAACATTTGAAAGGTAATTTTTCTTGATATTTACCTGTGCCTTTTTTTGGCTTGTGAATGAATAGAGCTCCATTGTCATCTTCATCATCGCTAGAACTATCACTTGATTCTTGAATCTTAGCCTTCTATTTTTTTGATGTCTTGAAAGCAACTTCTCTCTTTGAGGGTTTCTCTTATTCAGTCTGCATCTCATATGCCATAAAAATACCATGTAGCTCATCCATCTTTAGCTTGGATAAATTCTTTATCTCTTTAATTGCTAAAACATTTGCATCATATCTCAATGGTAGAGATCTCAAAACTTTTTGAACCATAATAATTCTTCTAACTTTTCTTCAAGACCTTCAATCTGATTAACTATTTGATCAACTTGCAAAAGATAACTTGCTATATTTTCTTCCTCTTCCATCTTCAAACTCTTAAATTGTCTTCTAAAAGTTTGAAGCTTGGGTTGTTGAACCTTTCCATCACCTTTGTAAATATTCTCAAATTTTACCCAAGTTTCATGAGAAAATTTACATTGCATAACTTTAACAAATTCTGATTCACATAAACCACATAAAATATCATTTAAAGCTTTAGCATTATTTTCACTTGCCTTCTTTTCTATCATAGTAGTTACAAATGTCTGTGGCTCTTCATATTCCTTTACCACTGCTTGCCATATGTTGAATCCAAGGGCCATCAAATCAGTCTTCATCCTTATGCTCCAAAAAACACAATTTTTCCCATCAAACAAATGTACCTTATTTGTATAAAAACCTTCATGTGATCTAGCCATCGTGCTTTCTTGATCTACCTTCAAGTTGTAAATTTTTTTCAAAGGAACCTGCTTTGATACCAATTGTTAAGTATGAAATATACTAGAGGGGGGTGTGAATCAATATATTATATATCTTATTTCTTAATCAAATTTATTTTCTTTAACCACTTAACCACACATTCAAGATATGAAATAAACTAAAAAAATAATATTCACCACACAAGAGAGAGAGAGAGAGAGAGAGAGAGAGAGAGAGAGAGAGAGAGAGAGAGAGAGAGAGAGAGAGAGAGAGAGAGAGAGAGAGAGAGTAGATTTTTACGTGGAAATCCAAAGTGGAAAAAAACATAGAGAAAAATCTCAAGTATATGAATGAGAACCAACTTAAATTACAAAGTTTGCAAGCACAAGCTTGTAATAGCACCAACCCCTTTGTCGAGTACCAACACAACAACTGTTTGTGAGCACCAAACCATAGGAGAACCAACCCCCTCGCAAAGATTTGTGAGAACCAACCCACAGGAGCAACCAACCCTTATTGTGTATAAAACATAAATATCTATCAATGTTTCTTACTCAACAAATGATAGACTCTACAATATCTCCTACTTTTCTCTCTTTGAAAATAAATACAAACCATGCACACTCTTACATATATCAAATGGCTTCTCAAGCCTTTATATATAGCTTTCCAAATGACCTTTGGCATTGACCCTTTGTGACCCTTCAATCCTCATGGAAAATGGCACCAAACTTGCATGACCCTTCGTATCCTTGCATTTCAAAAGCCATATGGTGACCCTTCATAAGTAAATGCATATTTTCTTCTTGTCTTTGTCTTTGTGACTTTTTATATTCCTCAAAGTGTCCCTTCATGGAAAAATGCACCATACCCTCTTTTGTCTTCACATGGTGACTCTTGGAATTCTTTAAGATGACTCTTCACGAGAAAATTTATCCCATTCCTCATTTGTCTTTTACCCCATGACTCTTTGACTTCTCCATGGGCCCTCTTTTGACTTATATGCAACCAAAAATATGTTCATTAATATTAAATAAATATTAACACACATTAGCCAAGATATGAATATTTAAAACACCATTCAATGCAATGGGTCTTTTATCACCAATAATGCTATACCTTTGACATCAATGACAATATTTCCAACAATAGTTGGCATTTTTTCAAGTCTTTTGGCCTTTTTCTTAGGATGCATTACCCTTCGAGGAGCCCAAAGGTTAATTCATGGCCATCCCATGTTCCCAAATGAATGCATGGATTTATAAAAATTACTTCATCTTTTTGAGGTTAAGAACTTCATTTAATGGTGGACCTATAACCTATAACTTCAAAAAATTACCAATTTTTCCCACCAAACTAGACTTAGAAATTCTCTCCTCAACTAGGTAACAACCTGTGTCCTACCAAGGGTATAAAAACTCTACTCTACTCGGGATTTGATTAGCTTGGCTTTGGTGTGGTCTCTTTCTCTTTAGCTCTAGTTCATCATCCATTTTTAAGCTTTGGTAATCCAAGAATCAATGCAATGCAAAGAGTGAAATGGATTTAACCTACCTATTTATAGGCTCCAAAGGGGGTTTATCCTCATTAATTAATTATTATTCCCCATAACTTCATAGCATAAATATAAATATATTAATGAACATATTATTTTGATATTTGTCTTTTACAATTAATACCTTAAAATTTTTGTCCCATCACTCCATTGGCACACTTATTGCCATAACTAACCTCATCACATTAATGACATGCCCCTTCTTGCACCTTTCTTGGAAGTGGGTGATAGTTGTATCCCTCCCTTTTGGTCTGGTGGAAGACAACTGTTGCATTTTAAATTTCTAACATATGGTGAGAACCTTACCCCTTAGTGCCTTAAATGACTCATGTACCCTTAATAAATTATGCTCCTTTAAGACTTGCACACCCAAATATCTTATGTTCTCAGCTAACTTATGTGATTTTTATTTTTACCCTTTCATGTATGACTTCTTACCCGACACTAAAATAGTTTGTGGTCCTCCACAAAAATAATAAGAACATAAAAACAAAATTACAATAAAGAAGAGTTGCATGCAACAAAGGCAATGCTTTTATTGAAAGTAGTAAATGCTAATCTAATGTCATAAGCTAAATTGATTACAAAAGTGTAACTATTCTAAAATGAAATACAATCAAAGTCAACTTCCATTATAGTACCGTGGGAGGAATTGACCATTCATTCAATATAACTGACATGCCTTAGCAGGTTGAATGTTATGTATTATAAACAGACCATCCCAATGGATGTAGAGATTTTTAGGGTAGTGCATGAACTTAGAGTCATAAAATAAGACCTTCATTCCTAGATAAAAAAATTAGTCTTGATATGACGATCATACCATGCCTTCTTCTTACATTTATCTACATCCTAGCTCTAATGAGTGAGAAATCTAATCTCATCTAATTACATTAAAATATCCAAGTGCACTTTCAAGGATGCTTCATCATCCAATTGTCCTATGTGTGTGATACAGAGGGATAGAACCAAGAACTCTATTGGAATCACTACTTCTTTGCCATACACCAAGTTGAAAATTGTGCTTTTGTTTAGGTGCTTGTAGGTAGCTCAATAAGCCTAAAGTACTACAAACACCCTATCATCCTAATTAGTACAACTAATAGTGTATATTTTTGTTAAATTGATACCTAGAATCTTAATGAAAGCTTCAATAGTTCTATTGGCTTGTGAGTGGTATGGTGTTGTCTTGTGGTGCATCATCATGAACTCAGCCAACAAGATGTGAATTGTTTCATTCAAAAAGTGGGTTCCTCGATCACTAGTGAAACTCAAGGGACACCCAAACCATGTTATAACATTCTCCTAGATGAAATAAATATTAGTAGCTATGGTAAAATCCTTTATTAGTGTTTCTTTAGCCTAACGCATAAGGTAATCAGTTGCTATAGTGATGTATCAAGAACCCATTCATTATCTTTTTGGAGTGATGGGCCCCATAAAATTAATAACCCACTTTTCAAAAGGTTCTTGAGAAGGGATGGGTCAAAAATACATAATATATCTTATATTAAGTTTACCTATGCATTAGTAGATGTCACATTGCCTAATATATGCCTTAGCATCATGGAATAGAGTTGGTCATCAAAGCCTAGCTAGCAAAACCTTGCACACAATAGCCTCTCTAGCATAATATCCACCTACAATACATTCATAAACTTCATAAAGTATGTTAGGGTGATCATGTTGCATTACACAATGGTGAAGTACCTTGTCATGATCCATTTTATAAAGATCACTTGTTATGAGCTAAAAGGGTGTGGTGTAGACCACAATTTGTTTTTTATCCTACAAGGTGAGAGACTCGAGTGTGGAGCTAGTGTTTAAAAATGCTATAATAGCTTCCCATTATTTAGGTACCCATGAAAATTTAAAGAGTTATATATCAAGAAGATCATCCCCTATGGTGTGTGGGGGTTCTCCATTCTCAATATAGGATAGGTGGTCAGGTTCATAGTTATCCTTCTCATGCTTAACCACTATGGAAAATTGGAATTATTAGAACATAATGTAGTGGCAAATCCTCCCATGCAGTACTAGTTTGTTAACTAGGTACTTTAAGGCCTCATGATCTGTATAGAAAATAAATAGAGTAATTAAAAGGTACTATAAATTTTTTTATATAGTGTAAACCATTAAAAATCTTTGCATTACATGGTGGTATAGTTTATTTTAGCTGGTGTCAGCTTCCTACTGGAAAAGTAAATTAGGTGATCTAAGTGACCTTTACTTGGTTGTGCAAGAATCATGCCAACTGCCATGCCAAACACATCA
Source organism: Torreya grandis (assembly GCA_037957365.1). NCBI lineage: Eukaryota > Viridiplantae > Streptophyta > Pinopsida > Cupressales > Taxaceae > Torreya > Torreya grandis. Next base: position 892,865 of record JARHVA010006500.1, on the reverse strand, counting down.
AAATGGAATTGAAATAGCTTTATCCAATCAAGGAATTACATAATATGAGCAGTGACCAAATTTTATTTGAGTGCTTCAAAGACTTCCTTACAAGAACTACTCTATATGAACTAATCATTATGCTTTAAAAGTTATTCCAAAGGTGTGATAATCTTAGCATAGCTGTGAATAAAATTTTTGTAATAACCTATGTGCCCCAAGAAGGCATACACCTCATGCTGAGTCTTAGGTGATGGAAAGTGAAGAATCACAAATACCTTTGTTGGGTCCATCAATATTCCTTCCTTACAAATAATATACCTTAGGAGTATACTGAAAGGTGTCATGAATAGGCACTTCTTCAAGTTTAAGGATAATTTTAATACCTGACAGTGCTCAAGCATGAGATTGAGATTATCATAATGGTCATTGACTAAACCATATACCTTCCAATCATCCAAATAGACTTAGAGGAAATTGTGAATGAAGTCCTTAAAGGAGTCAACTACTATGCATGAGAACACTGATAGAGCATTTTTCAATCTGAAGGGCATAATAGTATATGCAAATGATCCCAATTCAATGGTAAATGTTGTCTTAGGCTAGTCTTCCTTATCTATTTAGACCTGATGGTACCCTAAGAATCCATCTATAAAGGAGTATACTTCAAAACCAATAACACCTTTAAGGATTTCCTTTATGAATGGCATTATAAAGGGATCTATCACATAGGATGCATTGAGTACTTGATAGTCCACATAAATATGGATGCATCCATCATTTTTGATATTAATCACCATCAGACTAACCCAATTGGATTTGAAAATGGGAGTGATTACTCTAGTGCATATCATTCTATCAATCTCCTCTTTAACATACACTCAAAGACTAGGGTTCATCATATATGGTCATATTTTCACTAGTCTAGCACTGTCAACTAGCTTGGTGTGGATCTTCCCTAAAGATGAGTGGAATCCCTTCAATTCACTATAGTTCATTAGGAAAACATCTTGATATTATTTTAGAAACTCAAACTTTTTTTATAATCTTTGTATCATTCAATACTTTCTAATTATGGCCATCTTTGGTTCTTGTTTGATGCCAATGTTACATTGAATAGTCTAAATAGGCCCATCATAAGGGTTGTCCATTTGAGTACTTGTGTCCTAAATAGTTCATGTACTAGTGCTTGTAGAAACATCTAAATGGTTGGTTAGGGGGTTGGGTGAAGTATATCCTTCACCTTCATCTATTTGGAAGATAAGCTTTTGCTTTCCTAGGCAAATCTCTTAACGCCATTCTTCATCAAAAACTAGTGTAGGTGTAAGAACTAGATGTGTTGAAAGCTCAGTGAACAAGTGTAAAGGTTCCTCAGGTTCTTGATGGATATTCTATAGGTAGTCTTCCATAGGACTTGGGTCTCCAATTTAACTATTTTGAGAATAATGGAGTTTTATTCCTATTTTAGTTAAGGGTCTAGATTAATAAATCAATAAAGAATATTTCAATAAATAGAGTCCTTTTTACCTTTCTAAAAATAGTAATAAATAAAGAGAAATATAACTTAGCTAGAAACAAGGTAAGATGGTTGATACAGAGGCTAAAACTAGCTATGCAGGATTGGGATAGTGTCATGAATCTAAATTTAGCTTTCATTTAGTGAAAGGATAGGAGCACCAAAAATAAGACACTTTAGGGTGTATAATTGTAGTCCACTCCTATCACTATTATCCAAACTAGTCACAAAGACTTGAAAGTTTTTAGGTTTTTATGTTGTTCCTATGTGAGCCTACCTATGAAATATTGAGTGATAATTCGTAATTGAACTCATTGTAGAGCTGATTTAATCTTTAAAGTATAACTCTCCATCATGCTTGATAAAACAATGTTTGAACCACTTGAGAAAATGGGGGGGTTAGTGTTTAAGATGCACTAAACATGTAATTCACACCCCTTATATGGGCACGCTACCTATATACCAATACTTCAAAGAGGGATCAAGCCATATGTAGTTCTCCCACCTAAAATGCTTTGTGAAATAATGTGATGTAGATTCAAAAATTCCAAATAAAGAGTGCTTGAGGTGGCTAGGGATTGGTATGATGGTTTTAATGTGTTTGCAACTCTCTTGGGTGACTATATGCAGAGAATAGGGAGATTTGCCTTAGTGTTTTATTTTTATTCTTATTTTCTTTGTAATATTTATCACCTCCCTTGTAAATGAGCTTTAGATAGGCTTTTATAGGGAACCATTGGTCATGGGCTAAATGTATTCATGCTAAGATGAAATAATGAAGGATAAGGATTAGATGAAAATGACTATTTGGGATCAAAATGAAAATGGGTAAGAGCACAAAAAATGGGACACCCTAAGATCTGGTGCTATATTCCAAGTATGGAACTCCTATCTTATAGACTCTAGACATGGGGGAATAGGATTGGCCTAAGGAAAGTATCCTAGTTGAGGTGGAATACATATTTAGAATGTTTTGAATGGATGGTAATGAGCAAAAAGATGTCTAGAAGGGTCAAAAAAGCATGAAAAAAGGAGATATGGATAGGGTGTCACAAGCCACTCTCAAACTACCAATTTGGATAATTCATATGACTATATTTTCCCCACTTTTATTCTAGTGATACAACAAAGAGAAATACTAGGATAAAGGAAATGCAGAAAGTGTACATGAACTTACCTATACGGGTAAATCCGATGAAGATGTGTGATGTTGAGTGATGCTAAGTATGTGTTATACCAAATTAATATTGTGAATAGAGCTAAGTACTCAATTCCATAAGATTGGCTCAAAATAAAAATATTGGCCCTTTGGCTCCATCATCACCCACTATGTGAATCTATGTGATCATGCATGTGTTAATCAATGTTTAGACTATGTGTCTAATCCCTCTGAGTAGGTGGCTCAAGAAAACAAAGGCTAACTAGTCCTTTGGATCCATCATTGCCCACTATGTAAAGATATAAAATGATACCAGTATGAATGTGTGTCATATGAGATGGCTCATGAAGCCCATGAATGCTCTATAATATAACAATGTGACATGGATATCCAAATGTGTACTGAGAACTAGGCCAATCTTGGCCACTCTAAAAGGTGGAGATTAAGATTGTATAAAAGCCACTCCAAAATTGAGAACTAGGATTATATGAAAGCCACTCTAAAATGATACCAACCACTTATAAATGGAATAAGGCATGAAACTACTAAGAATACCTAAGTAATAAAATGAATTAGAAAGAGAAGAAGTCAAATATGCCACACACATTACCCCTAATCACTAGTGTCTATAACATGGATTTTGATCTAGAAGTTGTACCAACTACCCAATCTAAAACTAGAAGTAAGAGCCATCATGTTATGCACGATGCCCTTATATCTGGATACTCTAAATAAAACTATACTGAAACTAGTCAATCTAAATTATATTGTAACTAATAAAACTATAACTGATTTTACCTTTTTCTCTATTTCTATAAATTTTGAGTTTTCTATTATTTGGATAGGAACACCAAAAGTAAGACACTTTGCTGTCCAATGCTATAGTCCAAGTATGGTTCTCTTATCCTTTACTATTTTTTATCATAGTTCTATATTTGTCACTATCTTTTTAGTCTGTTCTACCTGGTTTGAATTTTGATTACTTTTTTGAGTGTTCTAAAAACTAATCTTTAACTGGTAGAAGGCTCTAATCTCTACGACAAAACTCCTATTTGTTGCCCCCTCTTCTAAGGGTAGGAATGAAGACCCTATAATGACTTATCTTAGAAGAAAGAGCCCTAAAAATGTGTTATGCTACGAAATACATGATATAGCAATGATAATAAAAAATATGTCCCAATATATAACATAGTTTGTATTGGAGATTTTTAGATCAACAAAGGTATGCCTAGATAGATTTTAAAATGTAATAAAATGTGCATTATAATGAAATAAAATAGGAAAATGTTAGTTATTAGTTGTCAAGGAGGGATGGAGCATGACGTCCATCATGACATCCAAGAGTGCAAGATAATGCATGATGTGGATCATGGCATTGTAAAACATTAAGAATAAAACAAGCATGGAAGGTAAGAAACATAAAAAATAAGGTAAGGGACCAAAAAAAAAGGGACATGGGCACATGTCACTCAAACTGGGAAAGAAAGCATACAAAGCATGTTCAAATTCCCACATACACATACAATTGGAAAAAAGCAAAGGGCATTGGCAAATGTCCTAAGGCACACACAAGATTACAAGAAAAGGACATTGAAAAATGTCCTAAGGCACACACTAGAGTAAAAAAATAGGAAAAGAGAAATGTAATCACATCTAGCTACTCAAAGAAAGAAAAGAAGGCATGTAAATACTAGGAATACTATCACATTTAACTAATAAAATCAATAAGTGAAAGTATGCAAAACATATAGTAAAAGACTAGGTAGATGATAATAAATACATAAGTGCTATATACTAGTAAGTATCGATAGAATAATCTATGTAAACTAGTAAGTCATGTACATCATCATGATAAATAGAGTGTGTGGTGTAGGAATGACATAAAATGGATGGTGTAGTCATATACAAGATTCCCATGATGGGTAGATATGTCGATGTATGTTTCAAATGTATAAGTAGGATGCCCCCCTGAATGGAGAGAGTAAAGCAATCAAGGATCTAGGTGTCACTACACACACTCAAAGAAGATCAAGTGAAGCATGGAAATGTAGATAAATTGATAAACAATAGCATAAAACAAAAAAATGTAAGTCTAGAATGGTAGTATAAATGTAAAGCATGGAAAATGCATACAATTGAAAATTTTTTGGTGTTTTTGAGTTATTTGAATGTTTTTATATTTTGAAATGTTATATTAGTTTTGGCATTGTGAAATTTTACTATATACAAGTAAGCAAAAAGAAACTATGTATTAGGCAAAAAGAAGATATATACAAGAAAGACTAAGAATAAATGATACTAACTCATGAGTCTCATAAGAGACTCCCTATCATGGTGTCCTGTATCAAGGAGAGGGATCATGTGTGATCATGAAGAATGATGGAAGCACTAAGACCATGACACTAAAATCTATGTAAACTATAAGTGCTCTGAAATCACTATAGTGGAAACTGACTGTGGGGTCCCCCTATAACTCTGAGAAGTGGATACAATTATTGGGCTCTTAGGGGCCCATCTAGTAGTAGAATAAGCTCTCTAAAAGTGTGTTGTATGTGTCGAGGCATGATATCTCAATGATACTACTTGGTGTGAATACTATAGATGAAAATTGTCTAAATTCTTGAAAATGTCATTGATGTAGTGGTTTCTCTAAGAGAGTCCTTCATGAAAGTGTATGAACTCTTTATGCTAGCAAGGGAGGCCTTAGCTATGTCTGAATCACAACTGGAGGAAGAACTATAACTAGTGGAGGAGCTAAAACTAGTGACTACAAAGTAGGAGATGGTTCTAAAGTGGAGAGTGGTAACTCATATGAAACTCCACCAACTATAACAACCTAATTAGTGTGAATGAATTTCATGCATCTATGAATTATAGAAGGTACTACTCAAAGTTTATGGATCCATGATCAACCAAGCAACATATCAAAGACTCCTGGACTAAGAATAATATTAAATGGTGTGGCCACATGTGTAGGTCCAACCTATAGAGGAAGTACAATGTCACCCAGTGAACTCTATATGAGCCCACTGAATCTATTGATAACTATGTCTATCAGGGTAATATCCTACTCTGAATATCCCAAATGCTAAAGTAATGTCATAGTACACATGTTAATGCTAGATCCATTGTCAATGAGAACACTATGAATGGGATGATGATCAATATAGGATCTAATAAAGAGTGCATGGTAATCTGAATCATCCTTAACTATCTCCTACTTTGAGAACGTATCGAAGGTCTAGTTGGAACTTTATAATTATACACACCAATCATGTTTCTCAAAGGATGTGAGTTAATTGAAGGTGCCTAGTATGTAGCTGATAGAGGGTGTACATGATATGCATGGTAAAACCCTGATGTATCCCTTATCTCTTATTTATAATGTTGTGGGAAAGGATTTGAGAAAATTTTTAGAGCCTTGTCCTATGTTTGCTTTGCCTGAGGAGGCTCAACTAGAGTGCCAATATCAATAAGGTTGCCATCTATCAAGTCATATATCTTGTGTCACAAACTAATGCATCTATTCATTATGTGGTCTAGTGCCCTATGAAAATTGTAAAATTCATTATGATCATATCCATGTGGAAGAGGCTTTGTTGTATCAACTTCCTGAATAGGAGGGAAAGATATGATATTGTATTCTAATGGTTGCTATAAGACTCTAGCTGGAGATACTGGTAGACTGGTAATGATTCACTGAGGAGGTGCTGATAAAACCACTCACTAAGGGGGCTCTGAAGTCACATTAAGTATAGGTTGATTTTAACATTTTCTATTATTAAACTTTACTTTGTATGGGACTTTGCTATTACTCTTTTTTGTTATTTTTGATATGCTTGTGTACTTGAGTTTGCCTGTTGAAATTAATTTGACTTCTCTTTCCTTTAGTGTGTGGCATAACTCAATGAAGGAAGATAAATTTTTGAACATTATTAACTCATGCAACTATGACAAGAGATTCTATTTGAAGAGATACTATAATTCTTGATCAACCATGGGGCTAGTCATTTTATCCAAAATAGTTTTATATCAGAGAACATAATCTGTGAGATGTTCAGTTGACATTTTTTTTATTGTACGACTTGGGCATAAGAAACCTTGTCACCTATGTTAATGCTAAAATAAGATAGGAACATGTCATCTAAATGATTGAATGCATTGATCGACTGATTTAGTAAACTATAGAACCATTGTAGAGCATAATCCTTTAAACTTCATGGAAATAGCTTGGTTAATAACCAATCATTTGGGACATAATCCAAGCATTATACGTGATTATCTCTTAATTTTGTATCTAGATCAGCCTTGCCATCATATAGAGTGAGCTTGGGTTGAATAAAACCTAGTGCAAGGGTGTAGAAATAATATGGCATGCCAATGGTATATGAAGTAGAGAAAAAGAATCGAAAGCTTGTGTTGGTCTATAGGTACCTTACTCAAGATGTATCACCTTAGATTGAATATATTTTATCTCTTGCACAAGGGAAACCACATCAAGAGACAAGGATGTACTAGCCATGATTGGTGGTGCCACATAGGAAGGTTGGGTTACTATAGGGGGTTATTGAGACATAGTTACCCCTGCAGTGTCATTTGTAACTAGTTGTTCTATGGTTTGAGAATATTGACCATTATTTTATTTTTATTTTTCTTCATGTAATATTTTAATCATATCATCTTGTATATCATGATTTTTAGTTAAAAGGTATTGAAGTTCCCTCTTATCAGTTTCATCAAAGATGGTATATTATTTCATTGTTAAAGTAGGAAAAAAGTGAAAGTAGATTGATTTTTTTGCAATAAGTTGTGATAATAAAAATGTGATAGAAAGAAATTAATGAAAAGGAAATGTAAAGTCTTAAAAACAAAAAATTGGAATATGCATAAAAAGGATATGAATCTCACAAAATTGTAAGGTGATACCTCAAGAAGTACAAGGACCTAGTAAGTTCAACTAGGGTTTGAAAGAAAAGATTTTTAAAATTACTATGGTGAAAATTAAATGTGAAATTATGATTTAAATATGCAAGAAAAAGAAAAAAAATACTAGAAAAATTAGCAACGAATTTTCCCTAGAGTTTCTAAGGTTTTTATGTGCAAATGAAGTAAGTCAGGTTCACCAAATGATTTAACTATTTTGGAAATAATGGAGTTTTATTCCTATTTTAGTTAAGGGTCTAGATTAATAAACTAGTAAAGAATATTGAAATAAATATAGTTTTGATTTTTATAATTTATTTATCTTGTTTACCTTTCTAAAAATAACAATAAATAAGGAGAAATATAACTTAGCTGGAAACATGATGAGATGACTGATATAGAGGTTGAAACTAGCTATGTAGGACTGAGACAGTGTCATGAATCTAAATCTAGCTTTCATTTGGTGAAAGGATAGGATCACCAAAAATAGGAAACTTTAGGGTTTGGTGCTGTATTCAAATCCTAACACTATTGTCCAAATTGTTCACAAAGACCTTAAAATTTCTAGGTTATGCTATTCTCGTGTTAGCCTACCTATGAAATCTTGAGTACTGATTCATGATAAAAATTACTGTAAATATGAATTAATCTTCAAACCCTAACCCTCCATCATGCTTGATAAAACAATTTTTGAAACACTTGAGAAAAGGAGCTAGGGTTAGTGTGTAAGATGCACTAAACATGTAATCCACACCCCTTATGTGGGCACACTACCTACATACCAATACTCTGAAGAGGGATCAAGCCATATGTAGCTCTCCCACCTAATGTGCTTTGTGAAATAGTGTGATCTGAATGAAAAAATGTAAAATTAAGAGTGTTTGAGGTGGATAGGGACTGGTATGAGGGTTTAAATGTGTTTTTAGCTATGTTAGGTGATTGTATGCAGAGAATAGGGAAATTTGCCTTAGCACTTTGTTCATATTCTTAATTTCTTTGTAATATTTGTCACCTCCATTGTAAATGAGATTTGGATAGGATTTTATAGGGAACCATTGGTCATGGGTTAAGTATATTCATGCTAGGTTGACATAATGAAGGATAGGGATCAGATGAAAATGATCGTTTGGGCTCAAAATGAAAATGGATAGGAGCATCAAAAATGGGACACCCTAGGGTTTGACACTATAGTCCAAGCATGGTGATCTTGTCCTATAGGCTCAAGACCTAGGGGAATAAGGTTGGCCTAAGGAAATCACCTTGACTGAGGTGGAATGACCATTTAGAAGGGTTTAGATGGCTGGTAATGAGCAAAAATATGTCTAGAAGGGTCATAGGAACATGAAAAAAGAAGTTATGAATAGGGTGTCACAAGCCATTCTTAAAATACCAATTTAGACATTTTATATAATTACAATCTCTAATAAACACTTCATGCATGGCATGGAGGGTGAGGCACAAGTCCATCTCTGGTGATGAATAGGAGAGTGTTGAGGTCATGTTTTCCTTTAGTAATTTCTAGAACTTAGTTCCCATGTGTCGCTCTTCATGATTATACTAGGCCCATGCCCATGTTTGTCACATCCCATATAATTCTTGCACCCATATGTAGTTTAGTAAATATGTTTCCTCATTTATCCATATTGTCTTACAAGCTTCAATGTGAGATTCAAGTGGTTTTATGCCACTGTAAATAATTGTTCCCATGACCTTATTATCATAATGAAATCTATGATGTAGACTATAATGTACTTGATCCTAATACAAAAGGTGATATTTATGGGTATGCCACCATATTACAATGGTACCATAAAAAAGGTGATCCAATGACCTCATTTGATCATCTTCAGGGTTATAGAGTTATTTGAGGTGCTGGACAAAGTCACATACTTCCATTTATCCTTAGAACCATGGGGTTTCATCAAGTCTTTCTAGTAGTGGTCCTATCAGTGGCCCTCTAATTTTTAAACCTATGAGGAAAACAAACTTGTGATGTTTAAGAAGCTATCACAATTTTTTTTCTTGTCTATTGATGGTGCTACACATCCTTCTATTGAGATCATAGTCACCATAGGCCCAATAGTTACAAGCATTGCTTGTAGTATTAGAAATAGACTGGTTATCTGTCCATCAAAGAATATCATCTGGGGTGGGATTATGTTGTTCATTACTTATAGTGGTGACATTATGTAAGTGGTTTATGTCTTCATCAACATTGATGAGCTCTATATAAGGGGGTCCTTGTGCTTGATCTAACGGTATTACTACACGCTGATCAATGTTCTCAAAACTAATATAACACTTTTTAAATCTCAAGTATGCAATGTTCTCATAGCACCAAGGCCTTCCTAGTAGGGTTGGGTAATCATCATTTTAAACTAACTCCAAAACCTCAAAATCCACTTTGAATGGTACTCCAAGTATGTTGACCATGGCATTCTTGAGGACCCCAATAGGGCGAGCACAAATCTTATTTACGATGAATAAGACATGAGGTGAAGGTTGTAATGTTGGACTAGACATTTTTCACCAAGAATCTTGGTGAGAAAATTGAATTATATGTTGGTATCAACTAAAATGTCCCTGATTACACATCTGTCTATAGTAACGTTAACCAATATTTCTTTATCTTCTAAGGGAGTAGAGGAACTAGGAATATCGTATCACCAAGCATGATTTAAGCAGTAGTATTCACTTTTAAAAATGATGTGAGGGTGAGATCATTTTGTAGTTGGGATTGAATATTAATCCAAGTGCTAAGCTATGGAATAATATCCTCATCCATCACCTACTTACATAGTTCCTAGAAGTTGTCCCATGCCATAGGTCAAAGTTCTGCTTGCCTTTGCACAACACACTATGTTACATCCTTGTCTTTGAGGAATTGAATCTCACTCTGAAGTTCTCATATGAGTGCCATCATATCTTGGAGGACATATTTTTGCTACTGAACATTAGGTTACCTTCTAGCTCATGTTTATTCCCATTGTACCTTCTCAATCAAATTAGCTATCAATTGGGTTTATCTCACACTGAGTGGTAATGTTTAATTATTGAATTATAGGGATGGTTGGGAATGCACATGATTATGATTTATCAATTCAAATCATATCAATTCCATTTTTATTTTTCTCCTTGGTGATAGCCACATATAGATTATGATAATCTTCTAACGAGTGATCTTTTTTATAGAAAGCACACATTAGGTAATCTGGGAAATCCCATTGATAGTGATCTGGTGACCCACATTTATAATAGGTCCTGGGTGGAAAATGTCCACATCCACATCCTCACCCTCTTCCTTATCCAATATATCCACTATTTTCTTGAGTATTATCAACTGAGGTTTGGCACATACCACATATTTGAGTTTCATGGATGTCACATATCAAATAATAATCATTAGCATCATGAGTGTAGGCATCACAAATTTTACAATACTCAGACACCTTAGTGTGTGTAGAAAACTATAAAAGAGGAAAATATCATACATCATGTTTCTCATGATATATTTCACATGTTTGCTTAAGTACTATGTAGATGTTCTTGCACAAGCAATTACTCCTTGTATGCCTTTAGTTTCACAATCGATTCACTAGACACCACTACATGTTTTATGCACATTATTTGCCATCAAATTCTCAAGTTGTAATTTCATTGAGGATATATATGAATACATAAAAGGATTAATCCTGATATCAATGCTTCTAACTACTTTAGTGCAAAGAACAACTTCAAAGGCCTTGTCTGGGCTAGTGAAGGTCTGTTGTGACAAGGTTTGCTAGAAGGGTAGTAACAATCCTCCCACAAACCATTGTGCATGTTAGGCAATGCTAATTTCAATGGATTTTTTAGATATCAAGGTCTTAAACCTTGCATCATACTCATGTACACTTTTTTTAAGTCCTCTCTTTATGTCCTTTAACACTACTATACTCTACTATTCAAATTTTAAAATGTCAAACTCCTAAAGGAAGGCTATTTTGAGCTGATCAAAGTCAACCACCACTTATTGAGGGTCAAAATTTTAATACCATTTATACATGCACTCTAAGAGCATAGTTGTAAATTATGTGGCCTTACATTCATAAGATGTGATGCCTTGTGCCCTCTAAATTAGTTCGTACTTATGGACATGCTCAACAACATTCTCCACCCCTCGATATTTAGGTAAATGTAATGTCATCTCATAGTAAACCATAGTTGGTTGAGGTGTTGAAGTGGGTCATCACTAATAACCTATAGCTTTGGTCCCTTGGGGATGGAGTGCACTTCCTCTCACACCTCCTCCTTGTCCTTATCCAATGCCTCCAATATCAATGTTCATGGTATGGGGTACGATAGCCGGTTGGTTAACTAGGTTTGGGCCTGTAGTTTTTCCTTAAAGACTAGGTCCACGATGCATTCCAAGTTGTGCCATAGAATTCCATTAAAGAGGGAAATATAGTGTTAAATCTAAATGAGCCTTAAATGGCTCAATTTTAGTATCCCTTACCGGTTTAAGTTCTGACTCCAAAATATATGTATCCCAATTTTGAATGTGTACTCTATCTAACTCAAAGGCATGAGTGCACATGATGTTGGGGGAGTCAAGTTTGTTTAGACTTGGTTCCTTGGTTCCTACCATCTAGCATGTTTCTCCTTAATTAGATAGAAGTTGCATAGAACATGGTTTAAAAGTGATGGGGTCCTTGTGTGTCTTTGCTTCCCTAAGACTCCTAACAACACTCCTTGAGTTCTCTTGGTCACTTCCCATGCTGATAACTCCCATGATTATTTACCAAGATTCATCATACTTCCATTTCCATAGTGCACACTGGTTGGCTACCATTGTGAAACCACAATCTTCTATCAACTCCTATTCTCCCCTTCTAAATGTGTATCCCATGCACAAGAGGATTTAACCCTTCCATTGGTATAGTTTTTAGTCCAAGATCAACAAATAACTTTTTTATTTCAAATATAAAATGATGAAGATAGAGAACTCATGGTTATTGAAAGAAATACAGCTTGACTTCTTTAGGACATGAGTAAATAGTAACAACATACTCTAGGATATAGCTATTTAGAACTCCTTTCCACCAAAAGTTAACTTCTCACATCCACATAACTCTGAGTTATGATAAAACCCTTTTGTATTCTAGCATCTAAGACTACCTCCCCCCAAGATTCCTAAATCATCCTTGAGCATATGATATTAGCCAAGCATGTAAAAGAATCAAGACCTCCAAAAAGAAAGTTTCATACAAGGGACTGTAGAGATTCTGCTCCACCCACTATCGTGCAAAGATTCATGGTTTAAGATATGAAAATACAAAATTATCTTTAACATTAGTAACCCATGATTCTATATTCTCAAGAGTAATTCGATCAAACATCTTCCATGACTATGTTTTAAGTGCTTTAGATCTTGGCAATGAAACCAAAATGTTGTGTTATTTTGGTTGATTCTTGTTCTAATGCTGAAGTCTATCCTAATGAGCTAGCGCGATGGCCCTATCACATGAGATTTAGGTCTCATGCACTCACCCAAACTGCACAATAAAATACTAGTTCCCAAAGGTTTTGAAACATAGTATTATATGTTTATTCATGCCTTTCTATTTATGCAATTTCAAACAAATATTATATAATAACACAAATATACTAATTTGATCCTTTTACTTCTAGATGTAGTTATTATTATTATTACTATGTAGATCACCATCATTATCTAGCATTAGTGACTTTAGAAAAGAAAAAGATACCAATAAAAAGATATTAAGGAATAAATCATCTTTAGGTCTAGAACTTAGTGTGTTCCATCATTCAAGACACAAATTGGCAAACTTTGATATCTCATAAATTATGCTTAATGAACTAAAAGGTAAAGATTCATCATATATTCTCTAAAAGATCATCCTCACAATAGATTATAAGGGTATTTATACTTGTTTTTCCATAACCAAGTGTTACAATCATTAATGTTATGAGCGAATGGCACACAGACTCTCAATAGACTAGGAGTCATGGCACTTACAATGAGTTCTTCTTAAAGACTCAGGTCCCTATGCCCCCTACATCCTCACTCTATGCTATATACTAGAGGCCATGTGTTTCATTACTTATAGGTTGGTGAAAAACCTTTGATCAATAAGGTCAAAGTGTCCCATATGAATCATTCTCCTAATTGCTCCCTCTTCCCACACACTCTCCTAGTCTTCTACTTTTATTTTGAGTCCAATATTCTTGGGTTCTTCATGACTTCTTCTCCTCTGACTGGGTCCTCTCATGTTGGTCCCTTTTGCATCCTTGCCCTCTTGCATCATTTTCTTATTACACCTAATAGGTCCTATGCCATGATGCTTCTGTGCTTGGCAGTCATGTACCATGGTATTCCTAAACCATGGTCCTTTCACACCATGTTGGTTTTATGATCCGGGCAAAAATTTACACTACAATTTAGGTGATAGTTCCACCCCAATTGATGATGGAACTTTCGAGAGCCATAACTTTTTCACTGTAGCTCCAATTGACTCACCATTTGAACCATTGGAAAGCTAAGAATGAAGAGAACATTGTGAGATGGCATCGGTCTTTGCTCAATGAAGTTTAACCCTCAAAAACCCAATGGAAGTGCCCCAAATATCAATTTTAGTAGTGCAGTCTAAAAATAGTAATTCCTTAAATTTTGTATTGTTTTAAATATTGGAAGTCGAACCACTTGATCTCCCTCAAGATTGGTGACCTTCCACATCCTCCCCATCCTTTCAAAATTTGTATAAATGAAGAGGTAACCTAAAATGTGAAAAAAAAATCTCTTTCCAGAGATAAACATATATTTGTATTGCGATCTTGAGTAATACTACATCTCTTCTCAGAGAATTCATTGTTACTATGATTTTTCTATGCTATTGAAATGTTTATCAACCATAACTTCTGAGTTTTAGATTAGTGGTATCAGAGCGATTTGTCTTGAGAGTGTATGATCCTGAGGATGAGGTCAGGCTATAAGAAGCTTGGGTGGGAAACAATAGAGCTTCTAAATTTTTCACATGTTCACTCCTAACAACTTCAAATGGTAGACGACACTGAGACATCTGATCCTTTCAAGGAAATGGTGAATGAAGCCCTCTAATGGCAACAAGCACATATGCTACAACAATTTGTCCAAATTATTCAAACACTTTGGATGGGAAATCTTGGCTCTGTGGCTCCACTTCTTGGCTCCTCATCTAGGGAACGTCCTTTCAGTGCCCTAACACCCTTCAAGGTTTCGGTAAATTTTGATATTCCTACATTTGAAGGAAAAATCAATGCTGATGTAGTAGAAAATTAGTTGGATCAACTATCTTCCTACTTCTTTGTAAATAATTTCACTGATGGAGAAAAGATTTATTTTGCTCTTTTAAAATCATCATTGCCTGTGAAAAACTGGTGGGAAGTGTACAAAAAGAGGTTCAGTATAGATGGCATTAGCCTTGAGGTGGAACCTACTTGGGATGATTTTGTGGAAGCGGTGAAAGAAGAGTACTATCCCATCAGATCATATGATGATATATACATATAGTGGGAACAACTTCGCCAAGGTAAGGACCAATCTGTTTAAGATTACATAGACACTTTTCATTATTTGTCTACAAGATTGGGCAATCAAGAAAGTGATAAACATAAGACTCTCAAATATCGTGGTGGACTACAATGGTACATACAGGGGGAAATGGAACTCTTCAATTTGGAAACCCTCGATGAGGCATACAAATTCACAGTGAAGATTGAACAGAAGCATGGCAAAAAGAATACGAAGAGTCAACCCTCAAAATGGAAAAGTGATAAGGAAGGTCAAAAACAAGACCAAAATTGGAAGTAAAAGGAGTTTCAAGATAAGAAATCATAGAAGGGGAAGGCTGGAAAATGGTGTGATCACCACAAAACTGGAACTCACTCCAAAGAATAATATCAAGCCATCAAGTCACTACTTTCTAAGTCACAATACTTGACATCTACTACTCTACCTCATACACAACCCACAGTCAAAGAGGATGAAGAAGAAATTGTAGATGTTGAGCCTGACACCATCATCGCTTCATCACAGACCCATGAGGAAAGACCAAATGACAAGGAAAGATTGTTTCACTCCAAATTATGGGTAAAAGGTAAGCCTCTACATTTCATTCTTGATAGTGGGAGTCAAAATAATTTAATCTCTACTAAAGTTGTGAAAAGTCTAAATCTATCCATGAAGCCTCGTCCAAAGCCCTACAATATTGGATGGTTGAGCCCAAGAAGAGACCTTTGTGTCACCCATCAGTGTCTTCTTTCATATGCTATAAAACCATTCCAAGATGAAGTCTTGTGTGATGTGGTCAATCTAGATGTTTGTGATGTACTCCTTGGTCAACCATTCATGTATGAGTGACATGGCATCTATGAATCATGAACCTGAAGGATCACCCTCTGAGTTACTTTTACTACCTAAAAGAACTCCTGTTGTTTCTTGCAAGAACACTTCTAAAAGAAGAGAAGTGCCTTAAATGTTTTCACTGGGATTTTCTCCTCTGTTTATTGACATCATCTCTCAAAATGAGAGAGACGGATGGCTTATCCTACCCCTAAATGTTATTTTCAGCTTACACACACACACACACACACACACATATAGCACCTTTATACCTATAGGGAACCTCCCCTTGATGAGAGGAGAGATTTTTCCCCTGTTGATGTAGTAAAATTTCACACCTTGATGACCAATCTCCCTATGTTGTGGTGATAGGAACTATTTTTCTCACCAGTTAGCTGGTCGACAAAATATTCACCCAACACATTCTAAATGAAGAAGTCAATAATAATAAGTATACACTACATAGTATAATGAGAGTACAAAAAACATAGATTCACACACTCTTACTTTGTGGAAGTCTGCACAAACACATGAAATATGATAAGAGTAATACTTTCAATGTACTTAAAATCACATATACATGATGACCCCATCACAAAGAATAGATTACATTTAAGCATTTTCAATCATAAATACATAGGCAATGGTGAATAAAAACACATGAATTTTAATTAAAGCTTAAAATATTAAATCTTAAAAAATACTATAGAGGTTTTTATACATCCTACAATGGGAGTAAAACAAACATGGATTCACACACTCTTACTTTGTGTACTTTGTGGAAGTCTGCACAAATAGATGAAATATGATAAGAGTAACACTTTCAATTTACTTAAAATCACACATACATGATAACCCCATCATAAATAATAGAGTACATTTATGCACTTTCAAGCATTTATACACATGAAATGGTGAATAAAAACACATGAATAAAAAATAGATCTCAAGATATTTAATCTTGGAAAATACTGGAGAGGATCCTATACACCTTGTTCTACCCTATTGAATAGCTCTCTTCCTCTAAATTCATAGTATATATGACCATGCATATAAGATCTTATCTTTATGTATAAAAATAACTTATTAACAGAGATAAAATCCTGGGCAAGCTTAACATTATGTATAGTGGGCCTATGATAAGGAGAAATATGACTCGAGAAATAGTAGGTATAGGTAAATTGAAGATAGATGTCATTTTAAAGGATTTATTACAATCTTCACTGCTTTTTTTTTCATTTTCATCTAAATAATTTATGCAAAGGAGGCTTATGAACACACTATGAATGTGTTTATCTAAAGCATTTTCCTTTTTTCCCTATATCTATTCTTTCTTCACATGTTTTGGATTTTGCCTTTGTTAATAAGTTATGTATTCAATTTTTTCACATTTATAAAAAGCTCTAGGATTTCTTTCCTTGCTCAGCTTATTCAATGTCCACTTGCCCTTCTATGATCACAAATATGAATGACTCTATCATAAATAAGTTAGGGATTCTATTTTATGCAGGGTTATATGCACATTTTAATAAGGTAACATTGAGCTTTGCTTTCTTTTGTTCTTTAAAATGACCATCTATTAAAGGATATTCTATGTTTGAATAATACAACTCTATTTCCTATGAAAAGGAAGACCGAGTATGTGTTTCTTATGAGAAGAACAACTTGTAAAATAAGTGGAAACTCAAGAATACTAGTTATAAACATATTTACCATTATTTAAGGTGTTTTTAGAGATTTAAGTGTTTGAATTTATGTAGAGTTCATAAACACAGTTCAAAATCATGTAGACCACTCTGTGTTAAGACAGTATATAAAGAAGGGTAACCTTGAACAGGGGCATAGGGAACCCTCAAATGGAATGAAATAGAAGGATAATCATGTGCAAACCTTAAACAATTATTAAAGTGGTTGAAAATCCATTTAAATGACTTACAACATAATCTCTTTATAGTTGTGTATAGTTTTAATGGCAAGAGCCACAATCATTTTATTTGGTGTAGTTATCTTGATACTTCTCTTTTGTGTATATGCCATGTTATGTAAGGTCATATGCACATTTTATGCATCCCTAAATATAAACATCTTATAAATATGAATGACACTATCAAAATGATAAAACCTTTTATAATGGACCTTGATGTTTGACTAATTTATAAAATTTAAAAACTTGGCAGAATTGATGAGTGCAAAACCTAGGATTAAACACCGACTCCTCCACCCTTGTTCTAACCACCTCTACTTGAGCTATCTCCCTCTACCTTAGATCCAAAAACAAGTGAATGGTGAATGACATATGTTTGGAATTTAGTCTTTACCTAGTAATAGTAGGGCCATAAGAGATTAATGCTAAGAGGACATGATTATCAGGGTGTTAGGGCATGATTATCTAGGAATACTATAAAATTATTCACATGCCACACTAGGTCCATGCCACATGATAAGATGAGTGACACCTATGCAGTCATCATTCATGGTTGGCATGATGATGATTATCAATTGGTGATGATGGTAGTGATGACTATGGTAGGGATGGTTGTTTGGCTATTAGAACAAGGGTAAACATAACCATATAAATTTAACTATGGTAAGTCATAACCTAGTGAAGACCAATAGGGACTAGCCCCCAATGATTGGAAAAGGCCAATACGTGTTGGGAGTTATCACATGATAGTTAAGTTATGCCATTTATTGTTAGGTTGTGGAGCTAAAAGCTTTAACTGTTGCAGACATGGAGGAGGTTTCTGAGTTCCAGGGAGACTGGCGTTGACAGAGTATAGTGCAGAAGGCAACTGACATCGACAGGTGTGAACTGAAGACAATCAACATCGTCAAGAGGTCGGCCGATGTCGGTCACCTCCAGGCAGACAGGGACTGACGTGGTTGCCTATGGTGGTTCAGAATTGTTCGTTGCACAGATAGTTAGTTTGTTGAATCGAGAGTTTGCATGTTAAAGGCTAATTATAGTCTTGAGTTACGTGTCTAATTATTGTAATTAAGAAAGTCTAATTATTGTATGCATGAGATCTATATAATAGACTCATAGGCTATATTGTAAATGTGTGCTAGAAAGCCATTGAGCTTGTAGAGAGAGCTAGAGTAGCTCCTCCTAGTTCTAAAGGGGTGCTGAGTGTGTATGATCAGGGAGAGTTGCAGGTTGTGCAAGTTCTACTAGGAGATCCACCAGGGTACTAGTTGAAGAATCATAAGGACTTGGTGAGGCAAGGACAAGGGTTCTTCAAGGGTGTAGAGACATCTACATGGTGAGTAAGGTATATTGATTTTTAGGTGGCAGCAAGGAGAGGGAGATCTACTTGGAGTACGGTTGTGTACTTGGTGTACTGGCATCATTGTTACTGACTGGTGGAGGTGAACACCAACTCTGTATTGGGGTTGTGTGTTGGGACCGTGAGAGAGAGGGAAGAAGTCCTTGAGGTGTGGCAAGCCTTAGAGGTGGAAGAAGAAGTGGCATCTTATTTATTGTATTTTATTCTGAGTGATTATTAATACAATTATGTATTGTCTCTCATATCCTGTGTTGTTTCATATTTCTAGTTACTTATCCATTCTGGTTAAATTCCGTGTTTAGTTGCTTATACAAGAGGTAATCATATATACTCTTATTGGTGGAGTAGGATCCTGACATTTATTTTTCATGCAATTTTATAAATTCAATTAATTTAAACTTTCTCATTTTTTTCACATTTAAAAATATAGCATTCAAAAACTTTGATTGGCTTAATATTTTTTATATTATTATTGCCTTCAGCAATTTCAAGAACTTTCAAATTATAAAAGCTTCCCCCTGATAGATAATATAATACAACTGGTGTTTCTATTACATACAACACATTAATGGAAACCTACAGAAGCATGCTTCGTAGTTAACTTGGAGTAGTGTCCCCCTCATCATGAGACTCTAGAGCCATATTGACAAATCCCGGGCCAAAATATCCATTTAATTCCATGATATTAAAATAGTATATAAATAATATTTGAACCTAATTAAATGACATTTATTTAATAAAAATATAAATCTTTTTTATATATATCTAAATAAATAAAAACAATATTTTTTTATTCTTTGTTACACATTTCTATAATTAGAAGCTACTCTACTTAATGATCTAAAAATAGAATTATAAATTATAAGAATTTGTATATACATGAAATGAAATATAACATAAATAACAACCTTCGCATTGATAAATAAATATTTTATAAAGACATATGAGGAGGAGAAGGTAGCTAAAGTAGTTAAGATACGAAATTGACAACCTGCTCTCGATTCCCATCAACCAATAATGTTCACTAGGTATGTTGATTCACCTTTACTATGATAACATTTTAATATTTTTTTGTGAGAGATTTTTTTTATTAGATAATAATTTTTTAGAAGTATTGTGTATTAGACTTTAATCTAGATTTTTTGGATCAAATTTTATAAATTTATTATATAATCATTATAAATTGTAAAAATATCAAATCTTTTTCTTTTTTAATACATATTTTTGAATTAACATTATGCTGAAAAAAGTATATTGGGTTTGAGATCTAAGGCTTTGCTAGGGTTTCTTCCATGCACGCCATTGAGTTGGCCCTTGATTTTTTGTTTATCCAAATTGTGTCACACCACAAACTTAAGTCATCTATGGGAATTACATTTATTTCCATTTAGGGTTTCTCACCTTCAGGCGAGGATACATTTATAATGACTTCACCCCATTTTATCTTGACTATTTCAGTTGTGGAGAAGAATGATTACGTTTTGAGTAATGGCCCCCTATAAGTGCTCAAGGAAGTTTATCTTGAAGGTTTACCATGAGGTAATGCTTTGGAACCTAATGTTATATTTCTTATTCTTGAAATTAATTATATGTGTCAATGGTTAGAGAAATTTTATTTGATAGGATATTTTATTGGGAGAATTCCCTCTAAAAGTATGTTATGGTCTTAGGTTCAAACACATTGGGTAGCTCATGGCGTTAAGTTAGAGAGCATACAAAACATGACTAAGGATTTTTTTCTTTTCTACTTTGTCAACCCATACCATCTAGGAAGAATCCTCCATAGGTCTTCCACTTGGTATGTCAATGATTCACTCATGGTTCTCTCCCCCTAGACATGAGACTTTGTGGTCTTAGAGCACACCACTCTAAAAGTCCTATTTTGGGTTGAATTTCTAGGCATCCCACTCTCTTGCTAGTAGTTTCTTTACTAGATAGCATCTTCCATAGTTTGGGTGGTTTGCCATCAACAAAACTAGTTCTACTCTGCTAGACCATAAAAATAGGTTTGTGTAGAAGTAGACATTTCTCAAGACCTCAAGAAGTTTATAAAAATTCAAGTTGGGGATGTGAGACGTTCGCAATGAGTCCTATATATCAGCTTCCCTAACACTTGATTTTGTTTCCAAGCCATAAACCACAAGATATGAGATTGTCCTCTTCAGTTGACTCATAATAATGTGTCCAATTTCTCATCCTCTCCCCCGAAGCCCACTTTGAAAGCTATTAAAAATCTAGTTGAGGATGGATAGACTATGGTAGGAAAAAATAATAGCCATCCCAAAGCCACAATTTTAATTACTATGACCAAAGGAGGAAAACCATCTTCAATCAATGGCCCATAGGAGCAAGATCCTACTGAAAAAGAGCCTCCTCAAGCTAAATCCCCAAAATTAGTGGAAAAACTTAGGGTATTCAACACCCCTTTAGATACCAACATCTTATCCCAAATTATCAAGGCTTCATTTCCTAGTTCTTCCATATTTTTAGACTCATAGCTAGCCACTCTTCCACTTCTTACTCGGTAGGATGTGCCCAAACACTCTTATAGCCCTCCTCAGAGGAGTGACGAGGTGGAGGAAGGAGAGTATTAGGTTGAACTTGTTATGAGTAAGTAATTTGATGATTTTCTAAATGCCAATAGTGGGCATTTTATACAAATTGGTATGATGCCTTTGATGATATGGACTTGAAGGACATGTCCCTTGATACCCATCATCTATGAATTATTTTGCATGGAATGTTTGGGGTCTCCAGACCTAAAACATAAGTTTGTTGTGCATGATTTTAGAAGGAAGTTTCCCAAGATGGACATTTTTTTTTGAAAGAAATCAAATTGTTAGATTTTTTATTGACAGTTGTCATTCATTCTATTTAGCATGACAATATAATTTTACATAGAAATCATGATGTAGGATATGGAGGTGTTATCACATTCATTTCTCCAAGATGGTGGCTATACTTAGAGAAATCTGGTGTGGAGCTCACTTCCCAGTTAGTATGGGCCCTTTTTAGCATTGAAGCTAATCATTTATTTTTATTAACATTAAGTCTTGAGTGACAACTTGGAGTGTACCTATTTATAGTGATGGATAGTAGATGATCTTCATAATGCCCATTAGGTCTTATGTGGTGACTTTAATATGGTGGTATCTCCAAAGGACAAAGTGGGCCACTTGTCAATGTGGTGGGTATTTGGAGAAAGGGAGGCATGGTATTAAATATGCACTAAATGGGGATTTTATGACCCTAATTTAATACATTGGCCTATAAATAGAGTTTGTTACACTTGAAGTAATCTTAGGGAGGGCCCCATTTAGATTCTAAATTACCTAAGTAAGGAAATGATGTTCACCCAATTATAATCCTTTGATAATGATTTTTCCCCTTTGGTTTAGGCACTTATAGATTTTAGGCTTTTCAACCACTCCCCTATTTGGTTGAGAGTGACATGGAAGTTCATGAAACCCAAAGTCCATAAAACACAATTCTTCGTTGACACCTATTTACTCAAGCATGGACCCATGGTGGCACATATTTAGAGAGTTTAGAATTTGGATCCACACCCTTCCCAAGAATCTAGTTGGATTCTTTGGTGGGATAATTCCATCAGAAGGACCT
The DNA here is from genome assembly GCA_037957365.1 of Torreya grandis. Classification (NCBI taxonomy): domain Eukaryota; kingdom Viridiplantae; phylum Streptophyta; class Pinopsida; order Cupressales; family Taxaceae; genus Torreya; species Torreya grandis. Next base: position 870,000 of record JARHVA010006500.1, on the reverse strand, counting down.
CTCACTTTATATGAATCTATGGCCACCAATTTTCTAAAATTTAGAGACATTCTTACTCTATTACTTCCTCAGAGCTGAGTTGCATGACTTTAGCTCTAAAAAAGGATCCCTTCAATGATATCTTGTAGGTTAGAGTTTTCTCCTTATAAAATTACATCCATATTATAAAATACTATAATGCTCAGGGAGCTCAAGTCAAATCCAAACTTCAATAGCTTAAAATAGGGGACAAAGCTTCAAAGGAGTTATTTCGAATGCTATGAGACAAGAACTTAAGGCTATAAATTCAAGTCATCTATGAGGCTAGCAATAGACTCACAGAGACCCTACACATTATTCAATCCTTTGTTTGCCACTATAAACAAGTGTTCAAATCTCAAGCATCCTTGACTGAGCATGAAATTAACCTTTAGTAATGTCTCATACTGGTGCCATAAAAACTCATTCCCTCCTAGTGGGTGGCTTGCAGTAGGTTCCTCACTATTGATGATTTGCATGAGGCAATGTCTCACATGGCTAATGATAAATCTCTAAGCATTGATGGATTCCCCTATTAATTTTATAAAACCCTCTAGGATCTTGTGGGAAGTGATTTGTATAAGGTTTATCAAGAAGCTTTTCACATGCAATCTTTGGGCAAAAAAAAACAAAACATTAAATTCATACCTAAGTAGGGAGATAACAAGTTGATCTACAATTATAATCTCATCACCCACCTAAATGTTTCTTATAAAATCATTTCCAAGGCTCTAATAATCCATTTGCATAATATGATACCTATCATCATGCACCCTAAACAAAATAGGTTTCATCTGAAGCTATTATATTTTGGACAATATTATAGCAGTCTGGGAAGGGATGGACCAAGTTAAAAGGTCTAAGAAACAAGATATGTTCATTAAAATTAAATTTAAAAAATCTTATGATTGTATTAAATGGTTATTCATACTAGCTATGCTTCAACCCCTAGGCTTCGAGCCCAAGGTCATCCAAACTATCTAGATGTTTTTTATAGATGCCTCAACCATCCTCTCCATTAATAGAGTCACCTCTATGTATTTTGGTTTGTTATACTCTATCCATCAAGGGTACCTTATGTTTCCCACCTTGTATAAGCTTGTAGCTGAGGGTTTTGGTTATCTTCTTAGAAATTCCCAAGCTAGGGCCCTTGTTAAGGGAATTTATCTCCCTCTAGATGTCATGAACCCATAGGAATATATGCAATTTCTTAATGGTCACTTTTGTAGATGACTCCTTCCTTACTCTCACTCAGGATGAGTCTAATGTGGATAATGCCTTGCAGTGTCTCAACACCTTTTGCCTAGCCTTTGGATTCAATAGGCAATGGTAGAAAATTTATTGCTTTAGGCAATCCTACCTCCCTCATCTAGCATGGGCTAATAAATATGGTTGGAAGTGGATCCAACATGATGATATATTCAAATTTCTTGGTGTTCCCTTTGATTTTGATGCCTTACAACCCTTGTTGTGTTAATATTTTTTAGACAGAGTTGATAAGAAGCTAGAATACTAGGTGACCAAGTCTCTTTTGTTAGCAAGAAAATCTCAAATCTGCTTGAAAATACTTACAACCACCCATGTGTACTACTCTTCATGTTGTTTGCCTTTTAAGAAGTCTTACCAAAAGTTGGAAAATTTGATTAGAGTCTTCTTTTAGGCCAATTCTCCTCAAGGTAAAGGATTCCATAGGGCAGACTAGGAATGCTACCTCAAGCAAGATGTTAGAGAGATGTGACTCATTGGCATAGGTAAAAAAGGAACTAAATTATGTGCCAAATGGATTGTGCAAGAAATTGAGGGAAAAGAAGCTTGGAAGGTGTTGTTCAAACACTACATCTCCTTAGGCATGTCTAAGGGAAATAAATCCTAGAAAGGGCTTGGCTTCCTTAGTTTACTAATCATTAAGTTACCCATTAAAATCTTAAGGTCCTTTGTGGCTAAAAGCATCTAGAAGGTATGGGGAAATATCAAATCATGGCTTCTCTAGAATAGTTTAGGGTTATAAGATGGGTTTTATATTAATACCCACTCACTCTGGTGGTAACTTGTTATTAATTTCAATAAAGTCCCCCTGGCAGAAGTCCCTTAGATCAATAGTCCCAATTTATTTTTTAGGGGTATTCATTTTATCTAGGATATTTATTGCAGGCAATCTTGCTCTTGGCTATCCTAGGAAGAGGTGAAATCCAAATTTCGGCTAGATAATTTTGATCAAGAATCCTCCCAGGAGATACTTAATGTTGTGCTACCCTCCATGCTCTACAAAATATTTGTTTATTCCACTCATCCATGGTGGAGGGACTAGAAATGGTATGTTGAGAACCCCTTTTGCAATTACACTCCTTGACTTGGCTATGGATGGCTCACCCCCAATTTGCCCATGGTGGACAAGCTCAATTCCCATTGGGAACTAAATTCTTCTATTAGTACTTGGAGATTCCACTTCATCATTGTTTGGGGGGCTTGTGTGGAGCCCAAGCATCCCCATTTTGCTTGGTGTTTACTGTACTAAGACCTCTCTATTGGGAGAAGGCTCATCTAGCTAGGAGTTCCCCTTCTACTTGCCCTTTTTTGGACACCTTGAGATGCTTCCTCATCTTTTTTGGTATTGTACCAAAGCTCATAGGTTCTAAAAGTGGATCCATGATATCTTCAGGCCTTTCCATCCTAAATTTTTTCTTTGGTAGCACATCATTATTAGAGATAAACCCATGATGCCCTTAAAATACACCCAAGTCTGACATACTTTTAGAGTGGAGATTTTCTTTTGGATTTAGAAAGAAAGAAATACTTATGTATTTAATAATTCTTCTTCATATTGTAATGTTTATGCTTTAAACAAGTCCTCTATCATCTTTAATGTTATTTTGTAGATTTAAGTTCAAGCTAACACAATTTTTGTAGACCTTAGGCACCTTAAGGATCTCCTCTCTCACTAGGGAGATGCTCCTTATGCAATGGCTCAAGTTCTGCCATCTCCACCTAGGGATCCTAGGTTAGAGGATAATTTTTTTATCACCTCATAGAGGCATCATCACATCCATTCTCAATGTCACTCTCATAGTGGCACCCCATACTAACACATGACCCCTCTTAAGTAGTAGTGAGGGTGGTAGCCTCTGCTTCCTTCCCCTATTGGGCAAGATGGTTGGGATGCTACTCCTCCTCCTTTACACTTATATTCTTGGGGGGAACTACTTGGAGGTTGATCAGAAAGGTTAGACAAGTTCCCTAGGCTCTCTTTGGCCATTTTTCCCAATCAAACATAAGAAGAAGAAGATGATAGGGACACTCCTCAAGATACTAGTTGGGAGCCTATTCCAGATGGTAATGACTTGCCAAGGACATTATAAGGTCCTGATGATATGGATCCTCCACCTTCTAGCCTTTTTCTTAATGCTTAAGTTTTATTTTATTATGACATCATTACTTTTTCCTAGGCTTTCCCTAGTTGTTTGTGGTGCTTCTATTTTTGGTCCTAGGCTTTGCCTAGTGTGGCTACATGGCATGCTCTCATACCACATTTATTTTTTTGTGAATTATTTGTATATTTATGTTAAGTTAATATATAGATATATTTCATAAAAAAGGGATTGGAATTGTTGTTATGGTGGTTTTATCTACAAGTGTATCACTCGTTGTAAAGAATAATGCAACCTCATCTCATCCCCCATCAGGTCTCTCAATAATAATTTATCTTGATAAAAAAATTTCCATCTTAAATAATGAATATGAATGTGTATGTGTGTGTGTGTTGCATGTAAAAATAAAGGATTGGAAAATAAGATTAACAAAGTGTAGTTTTCATAGAGTGTGGTGTCTCCCCATGGTAACAATAATAAATACCATCGACATCATGCTCTCGCTCTGATGCGTAGAAGGATCCACTGCTAAATTTAGAAAATATGTATACTTCATAGAGAAGACTATCATATATTCATTTTGATTTTGAAGTTACACATGTATAATTCAATATAGCATTGAAGATTGAAGTTATAAATGATGTTTTAGTTTTATAATTGTTCAAATTTTGTTTATGTTCAAAATATAGAGTTGTTTACCTTTTTTTATTTTTTATTCTTTTTAATTTTAAATTGAAATTAATTTTATCATCTTTGTATTAATTATATGTTTTTGATTCATTTTCATTTTTTAACATTTTAGTTTAATTTATGATTTTAAGATCAATACTAAGTATTTATGAAATAAAATTATGTATATTGTTGATGGTTAATAAGTATAATTATATAGTAAGTTTTCTTTTTGGATGTAAAAACTATGATTTTTACTTTATCAACATTTATTGTTAAATTATAATTGGAAAAAAATTTAAAATACATTTATTTATTTTTTATAATTGCAAAGTTTTTATTTTGAAGGATACAATCATTAACTTGTAGTAGCAATATAGAATGGTATAGTTCATAGCCATAGATACTTGATTTTGGTAAGGGGTAGTTAAATAATTAGGCATAAAATTGCATTATTCTATATTACTTATGTATTATTCCATTAAATATCAATATTAGGATCTTATTTACACATATTCCTCATGTTTATGGATGCCTTTTCCCTCCTCATTCCTCTCTACCCTCCCATCCCCTCCTTGTTTCCTTCAACTTCTAGGATTTTCATAGAACTATGTAGTGTATAATTATATGGTGGATCCTTGTAATCCTTATTTTGGGTCTTTGTTTTCATGTGTTTTCATGTTTTCAACATTACTCACTCATCATGTGTTAGTTTGTGAAATAATAAGGTGGTCTAAACTGCGAGGCCTAAGATGTCAATGTAGTAGATAACCTTGTACTTGAAAATAAGCTACATGTTTTAGAATGCACAAATGGAAAACTAAATAATAGTAAACTAAAGACACATTTGAATATGGATATATTTTTAAAAATATTTCCACTTTCATTCAATGGAACAAATAGGGAAGGTAAAAATGTGTGCAATGGTCAATAAGACCAAGCATGCAAGTTCCTTTGATCAAAAGGGGAAAACACTTCCTCTATTTTTCTTGGATTAAACATGAATTACATACTTGTATTATACACTAAATACTCAAAACATACTAATAATCTCTTATTTTCCTATGTTTTTTCTTTTATATTTGATTCCTTAAGGGTTAGATGATTATAATATAGACATCATTGCAAGAAGTTAGTTACAATAGATGATGGTTATAATTTAGAGATGTTGGTTCATCTTCTAATTGAGTGAATATTATTCCTTTTCTAGGTGAGGAGGTTAGAATTCTATCAATATAGTGTTTCTGATGGGTTCTCTACAATAGAAGACTTGGATAGTACTACATAGAATGCTGATCTGGGCAACAATTTAGGCGATAATTTGGGTGACAGTTAATTCCTTGAATTCTATATTATTTTAAATCTTGGAAGTCAAACCACTTAATATCCCTCGAGATTGGTTCGGGTGACAGTTAATTACTCAAATTTTGTATTGTTTTAAATCTTGGAAGTTGAACCACTTAATCTCCCTCGAGATTGGTGACCTTCCACATCCTCCCCATGCTTTCAAAATGTGTATGAATGAAGAGGTAACCCAAAATGTGGAGACAAACATCTCTTCCCAGAGATAGCCATATATTTGTAATGTGATCTTGAGTAATACTACATCTCTTCTCAGAGAATTCATTGTTACTGTGTTATTTCTATCTTATTGAAATAGTTATCAACCAAAACTTCTGAGTTTTGGATTAGTTCTTGATTCTATCTTTTTATCTCATAATTCTCCAAAATTGATCTGTGATATATAGGACTATTAGGCAAAGGTGATCCTGGGATCAAATCGATATAATGTTTTACTTAGCAATGCATTAGAACTCCTATGGGTGACTTGAATAAGTCATCATATTCTCCTGTGATTCATCCTATCTATATGTATGTGATGTACTCCTTGGTCAGTCATTTATGTATGAGAAACATGGCATCTATGAATCATGAACTTGAAGGATCACCCTCACTCTTGGAACATGGTGCTATAGGGTACCAGAGGTACCACCTCCCACATCTGTCTCCTTGATCAGTGCTAAGCAATGCAAGATATTGGTGGAGAAGACAAAGCAATTTATTCTCATGGTGGTCAAACCACATAAATCTAAGAAGGCTAATGTTGTAGTCCTAACTACACAATCAACACAACAACAAAATTGATCTCAAATCTGGTTATCACCAAATTCCCATCAATCCCACTAATGTTTGGAAGACTGCATTCAAATCTAAGGAGGGGCTCTTTGAATGGTTGGTTATGCATTTTGGCTTAAGTAACGCACCTACAACCTTCATGAGGATGATGGATGACATATTATGACCCTTCACCAACTCATTTGTGGTTGTCTACTTAGATGACATACTCATCTATATCAGAACATGGGAAGAACATTTTCAACATGTTCTTAAGGTGCTTCAAACTATTCAGGAGCATAAGTTGTATGCAAATCTTGACAAATGCACATTCAGGATGACAACAATTCAGTACCTTAGGTACATTGTGAATGAGGAAGGGGTCCATGTTGATCCAGAAAAGATTTGGGTTATTCAAGAATGGCCCACACCAAGGACCCTCACAGAGCTTCACAACTTTTTGGGTCTTGCAAATTTCTACCATAGGTTTGTTCTTGGATTTTCTTATGTTGCTTGGTCACTAATCCAAGTGACTAAAGGAGGAACTAAAGCCACATTTTAGTGGGGTGAAATACAAAAAAGAGCATATGAGAATTTGAAGAACAGACTCTGCTCAGCCCCTATTCTTGCCTTGCCAAATTTGCATCAACCTTTTGGTTTGATGATAGATGCATCTGAATATGCCATGGGAGCTGTCATCATGCAACATGGCCATATTTTTGCATATCATAGTGAAACTTTCACTGATACAGTCAAGAAATATCTAACATATGATAAGGAGCTCTATGCCATTGTGCAAGCCTAAAAATAATAGAAACACTACATCTTGGGGAAAGAAACGGTCATCCACATTGACCACAAACCATTGGAATTCATCTAGATGCAAAGTAAACAATGAAATGAGAGGCAACAAAAGTGGGCCATATATCTTTAGAAATTCCACTTGATAATCAAACACAAAAAGGGGAGCTCAAATATAACTATAGATTGCCTGAGTCACCCACTAATTACTACACTCACAATAGTTTTTGACTTGTGCAGACATGAGACTGCCACTTGGGGTGCTCTGTATGACACAGATCCTAACTTTGCTGATACATATCAAGCACTTCAAAAAGGTGAACATGTTTCTAATTTATATTTTCAAGATAATGTCCTTTGTCATATGGGGCACATTTGTGTTCTAGTTGCAGAGCAACAAAAGATGATATGGGAAGCACACTTCAGTAGGATAGTTGGACACTTTGGTATTGAAAAGACATTTGTAGTTCTTCAAAAACACTTCTACTGGCCCCATATGTGAAAGGATGTGGAAAGATATCTAAAATCTTGCACCCCATGTGAAATAGCCAAGCCAAAAAATAAGAAGTAACGATTCTACATGCCATTTCTAGAACCAACCAGGCCTTGGGAATCCATCTCAATGGATTTTCTCTCAGGTTTGCCCACTTCAAAACATGGTAAGGATTGTATTTTGTGGTAGTTGATCATTTTTCAAAAATGGCTATCATGATTGCTTATAATAAAAATATATCTGCTGAGGAAATTGCTCAACTATATTTTAGTCATGTATGGCTCCATTTTGGTCTCCCCAGGTCCATTGTCTCAAATTGAGATAGAAGGTTCCTAAGCATCTTCTGGTCCACTCTATGGAAGATGATGGATACTAAGCTGATGAAGTCCACAACCTTCCATCCATAGACTGATGGTCAAATAAAGGTGGTAAACCACTTGATTGTTCACATGATTTGGATGTATCACTCTAAACATCCATGCACATGGGATGAGGGACTTCTTTTCATACAACATGGATACAATCGGGCACTACACAACTCAACCAAGCATAGTCCATTCCAAGTATGTTTTGGGTTCCAACCCATGGCACCAATTGATATAACTATTCCATTTTCCACCATGGAATACACACCTCATGGAATATCTAAGGCAACAAAAGCAATAAAGTTTATTGAAAAAATGAAACATATCCAGCAATAAGTTCATGACATCTTGGAGAAGATGAATCAGACGTATAAGCAATGCCATGACAAACATAGGATTGCACACCATTTTGATGTGGGTGACAAGGTTTAGTTGTGGCTTCAGAAGGAATGACTTGCAAGACCACACAAAAATATTTTTCCTCTATGATATGGTCCCTACACCATCACCAAAAGAGTTGGAGAAAATTCTTTTGAGTTGAACCTACCGGCATACCTTGGCCTGCATCCAATATTCAATGTGGAGCTCCTCAAAGCATATCACCCACCTATATTGGACACTTTAGTTGTAGAAGAAAAACTAGACATTGATGAGCTTGATCCATAAAGTTTTTATCCACTATAAGAGGATTAGATTGTGGATACTTGGATGAAGACAACAAAAGGACACTCTATTCTGCTTTATCGAGTGGTCAAAAGGGGCCAGCTTAGCCATCAAGGTGAGTGGCTCACAGAGAATAAAATAAAGAAACAACTACCACATCTAATGGGGAACATTGACAGAATGGGGACCATTGCTTTTCAAGGAAGGAGGAATGATCCAGGCAATAATTTAGGTGACAATTCGGGTGACATTTCCACCCTAATTGATGACAGAACTTCCGGGAGCCATAACTTTTGTACCGTAGCTCTAATTGACTCGTCGTTTGAACCATTGTAAAGATAAGAATGAGGAGAACATCATGAGATGGCATGAGATTTTCTCAATGAATTTTGACCCCCAAAAACCCAATGGAAGTGCCCCAAAATTCAATTTTAGTAGTGCAGTCTAAAAATAGTAAGTTTTTAAAAATAGTAATTCCTTGAATTTTGTATTGTTTTAAATATTGGAAGTCAAACCACTTGATCTCCCTAGAGATTGGTGACCTTCCACATCCTCCCCATGCTTTCAAAATGTGTATAAATGAAAAGGTAACCCAAAATGTGAAAAAAAAAACATCTCTTCCTAGAGATAAACATATATTTGTATTGCAATCTTGAGTAATACTACATCTCTTCTCAGAGAATTCATTATTACTATGATTTTTATATGCTATTTAAATATTTATCATCTAGAACATTTGAGTTTTGGATTAGTTTTATGCCAAAATAAGACAACACTTAGTCAAACTTTTGGGGCCAAAAAAATTAGAAGGATAAAGTGCATTTTTATGTCTCTAATATATTTCCAAGATATGCCAAGGTGTTTTTATTCCTTGTCCATGTTGGTCCAGGTCAGTTTCAATGTACTAAAAGTGGTGGGACCTTCTAAAGGCCAAGAAAGTGAAATATAATGTAGCAATGCACTAGCCAGGGGTTTATAAAGCAAGTTTTCAATGTGGATATGGTTAGTTTAGGTCAAAAAAGGATGGTGTTTTTAGGGTCAATTCATTTGTTTTGAAGCATTGGTATGTCCAAAGAAGACAAAAAATGTTTCTTCTCTTTCATCAAGCTCCTTAAAAGCTAGTGAAGGTCACTTTCAAATGCTCTGTTCATGAAGAGGAAAAAAAGGTTAAATCCAATTATCTTAGGGGTTGATAGGGGACCTTATTCCCTTAAAACCCATGTAAATATTTTAGGTATTAATGGGCTATACTCTATGAACAATCAGTATTAACTTAAGCAGCCAAAATGCTCTTTCTATTCCCATAGGCTAAATTTCATCTCCACAATATCACTTTGGATCTTGAAGGAAGTAAATAAACCATGAAAAGGTGATCTCAAGTTTCAAGAGGACCTCCATATAACTAAACCCATTAGAGACATCATGCATGCACATGCATTAACAAGTGATGAACCATCTTTCACTATTTCCATGTGACAATCAAGGTTGATGTAGGTTTCTAAGTTATCCTAGCTAGAGAATGCTTGGAAAAATATATATATGGTTTTTTAAACCTCATATATTAATTTTAAATTCATTATACAACATCTTAATTAAGTACCTAATACCAAGAATGGCTAGAATGTGAAGGTACGGAGTTGTAGGGTTGAGAATGTATAATTAGATGGTGGTATAAATTAAGTTTTGGGATAATGAAAGGATTAAAGCACAAAAATATTAGCTTCATAAATATTTCACACTCCATATAATTCTCTATTGATCCTATAACCATCTATAAAGTATCTTTAAATTATTGTTTAATGTATACAAACCCAAAATGGAATAAAGATAGTCACATGAGTAAGTGCAGTTGATGCTTGAAGAATAATCCAACTAAAATAGAAATTAGGTCTTTAAAATGAGTATTTATGAGAATTTTGGAAGAATAAAAACCTGTTTGTAAACTCTTGAGTTGAATATTGAAAATAAGAATTCATGAATATCTATGGTCTCAATTTCTTTCACATGATCTTCAAGCATTGGAGAGATAGGTTACAAACCTAGGAGTAATGACTGAGTCTAATGCATTGGTTCATAGAGTGAAGTGCCTTTAATTGAAAATCCAACCTAATGGAATAATAAAAAAATAATTCATCTCATTCATGATCAGGTTTATAAGCATGATATACAGTCATATGTAGATTGTATATGTCTTCAAGAAGATAAAAGACTAACATCTACTTTTGTATATTTTTTCCAATTGAAAGGAGTTTTAGAAAAATTGAAACAAGATTTAAATTTCACTCAAAGACATTTAATATACATGAAATATTAGGAAGGTCCATTCTCAAAATCCAACAAAATATTAAACCTAGACAAACACCTATAGGCCTACCTATAAAAAGTTGAAGGAAAAGTACAACTTTGGGTTAGAAGTTGAAAATTGAAGGTTGTAGAAAGTCAAGGAGACCATGAATAATGTCTCTACATTGATCAGATGCTTTGTGATAGAGAATAAACCATTCAAGTTAAGCTATTCTCAAGCTTGAAGACCTACAAGTTTGCCTATTAACAGTCATGGAAATATGCATTTTTTGTGTTTGGAATAGAAGTTTGAGGTTTGTGAGTGGTGTGAGAGGTCATGGTAGAAGTTTCCACTTAGGATGGAACCCTTGAAAAAGGAATAAAATACCAAAATAGTATTGATAGGGTCATATTGGCCTAGTTATCCATTATAAACAACCTAATTTACTCTAACAACCACAATTACTATGTATTTTGTTGATCTTTCACATGAAAGTCTTAGTGATGATTATAGTCCTTGTTCACATGGTAATTTTGAGTCTTTTGATATTTTTCTTATTTTCCTTGTTCATGATACTCCCAACATTCACAGGTTACATTTTCCCAATCACAAGGGCCGCTTACCTACTTTCCCTAATTTTAGCTCTATTTTAGGTCTTAGGACACTAACACCTCTTTTAGGATAGTAGTACCACATGCAACTAGTTTCTACTTATGGATATAGTGTTTTATAGGCCCTTTCTCTAGTGTTTGAGTCCTAATCCCTCTGTAAGCCTCCTCTTACATTTTATTTATTCCTTTTTTATGACTTCTCATCTAATAAACAAGGTCTTCTATATAAAACAAAGTTCTTTCTATATATAGATCCTCACAAGGCATTTTACATATACAACTTACTATTTTGGCACATATTTACATAAAATCAATCAATAATAAAGCTCAATACCCTACATACTACTTAGTCTTCACACCTAGACATTGCATGCTTAATCAAAGAAGGGACTAAGTAAAAATCATTCTAACATACCATGAAAGTTGATGGTGTGAATTCCCTAAGGGAGAAATACATGTGATCTATGACCCCTATCATTAGGTTTAATGTAGGTAGAAACCAAAATAATAGGGGTTCTACACTATATGATCATAACATACCACAACCCAGTTTCTACCTTCATTTTTTAATTTAATTTGTTTATTGTCTCATGTGTGTAGGTATTCATTAGGGTTTTAGAGGAGATTCATCTAAAATAGTGACACAAATTAGCCCCTAAATGACACAAACCACCTATAGGACATTTAGAACCTCCTCCAACTTCCCTAAAAGTTTTAGATAGTCCTTAAAATAATGACATTAACACCATAATTGGACACTAATGCCATATGGTGATACTATCCTTATAGGGGTGCTACAATATTGAGCCAAATTTCAATAAATAGTCAGAAGGCAAAATATTCTTGCATGTCTGTTCAGTCATTCTAGTACCCTGTTCCACATAAAAGTCTATTTATCTCTAGATAAGTTCTTTTTACCCTCCCACTTTTTATTTTGGGAAAATTTAATTAAATCAATAATTTCCAATTTTTATCCCAAATTAGGTACATACTCATCCATTTAACTACATATAATTTACACTAGTTGAACCCTAAAAGGTTGAAACATTTGGTAAACCTGACTTGCTTTGAATATTACTTAAAACCCTAGTTTTCCTTAGGATTTACCTTCTCCAAATTTTGTACATTAAATTAGGGTTAAAAAGTTATGTTTTTAGAAAATTTTGGCATAATTTAGCTAATTTAATCAATCCTACATTAGGGTTTCATTTATTTAATGTAATTTAAATTTTTGAAACATAACCCTAAGTTAAAATCCTAGATCTACATACTAGGTCCCTATACATACAAATATGAGCAATTAGATTTTATCTTATAAATCATATTTTCTATTACACACTTTGTTCAAATTTTATAAAATTTCATATATACTTATGTTAGATTATATTATACCTCTTGTGTGTTTGATATTCCTTGTTTACATTATCTTCTTTGGGAAGTTTAAAATGGCATCTATAAAGTCTTATACCCCTCATCCAATTAATGATCTCTTAAATTTCTCTCATGATTATAATAATGAATGGACTATTTTTAAAGATTATACATTAGAGAATAATAATAACTTCATTTATAATGATGATTATGAAATTTTTTATAATGATAGATATGAGGATTACTATGAACATGGTAATGAAAATGAACATGAGGATATATTAGATACATCATCTTCTATTTTTTCTCAATCTTCTCTTACTCCTCAAAACAAATATAAAAATATAATGTGAAAAAAACCTCTTGTTGGTAGTTCTTTATTCCAATGTGATCCTAGATTTTCAACTACTTTTGATATCTCATTATTCAAACTAAATCAATATAAGTGCAATACATAAAATCCACTTTTGCACGATTCAAGTAAAGTACATAAGAACAATGCATATTCTTTACCCTTCTCAGTTACATTTGAAAAAGCAAGTACCAATGATATTACACCTTTTAGCAATGCACAAACTAAGGTAGATGAAATTATTTTATCACCTTCAATTACATTCCAAGCTCAATACAATGATTCTTTACAACAATTTGATAATGTAAATGTCTCCAAATCTTCTATTACATGTCATAATATGCAAAAAGAAAACATTTTTTCTACTTATCCTACTCTTGATTCCAAAATTAAAAGTGATAATCATGCTTTTATTCCACAAATAGCTCGTGAATAAATGCCTTGCATTACACATATATACGATGACAAATTTCATAGTAGAAAAAATTTAATATATACCCATTATCTCTCTCTTAATGAGCATACAAGTGATACTTCTTCTACTCTTAATTCTAAAAATGAATTAAATTTGGATTTTGATGAACCATGGGATAATGATGATTATTGTGATTATGATGAACATGACATAGAATCTACACCTTCTAATCTTTCTCCTACCTCACCTATCTCTCTTGTTCAATCAAACATTAGGTCACATGTACACACACACACACACACACACACACACACACACACACACACACACACACACACACACACACACACACACACACAGACACACACACACACACACACACACACACACACACACACATTTTTGTGTTCATAATTTAACTTTAATTGAGAATAAAGTGCCTTCTACTTAAGTAGCATGTGATACTTCTTCACAACTTAACAATATAAGAAATACCAATGAATCTACATCAACCCCCATTAATACAATAGAACCTATTTATTAAACTAAAATAAATGAGAGTGGTAGCTCATTTCCCTCTAACCAGGTCCCAGATATCACATTTCCAAAGGTTATCAAGAGCAAACCAACCCTCTCTAAAAAATATTTCCAATACAATATACCAATGGCTAAGATAAATAATAAAATTTGAACCCCTTGATGATGATAATATACCTTCACAAGTATTAATTTATTTGATGCATGTTATAGGTGTTTTACAATGAAAATTACACCATCTCAATTTTGAGAATAAAACATACCAATATAGGGATGATGCCAATGTTATACATGACAACCCTATTCCACACAGAATTGAAATGAAAAGGTTTCCACATGACTTTTAGATACTAGTATTACTTATATTTGATGGGTATGGAGATCCGTTCTTGAACCTTTAGATTTATGAGAAAGCCATGGCCCATATTACAAATAAGTTGACTCTAATAAAATTGTTTCCAAAGTCCTTAGATGGGGAATCACTAAATTGGTTCCAACATATAATCACTAGTGGATCTCTACACACATATGAGAAGCTAGAGACAGTCTTTCTTAGGAATTACATATAGAATAAGGGACCTCTAGTCACACATGAGAGGTTACCTTAATTACATTAGGGTGAGACAAAGCTAACATATGAATACATTCTAAGGTTCAAATTTTGTTTGCATCAACTAATTTATCGACTAATAGATTTAGAAGTACAATACATATTTACTAGAAGTTTAATCTATCCTCTCAAAGAGAGATTACTATATCAAACATCAAAATAATTTTGACATCTATGTAATATAGCTATAACATTAGAGGTAGAGTTGGGATTAGTAGTTACATAGTAAAATGTAGATATGGATATAGACCCCTTAAAGCCTCAGTCATCTAATCTTATACAAGAGCCTACTCCACTCGAAATTAATAACTCAGTATAATAGAAACCACTAATAAAGATACTCAATAATGGAAAAGAACCACTCTACACAACACCTTCTACAATGAGCATAACACATGTTATACACAGAGGGGTTATATAGTTTTTAGATAAGGCTAGGCCTCATGACATTTTTCTTACTCTATTAGATAGGGGGATGATCATACTTTCTTATAATCTTCATCATCCACCACACCATTTTGACTAGGTACCATATAAACCATATTGTCATTTTCACAAGATAAATGGACATTCATATGATCATTATTATGTAATTCAAACTTACATTAACTATTATGTTACTCGAGGCATAATAGAATTTACACAGGATCCACCAAGATCCCATTCACCATACTTTCATAGATCACACTCTACAATGGAGTTATCCCAAGATGTTCATTTTAAGTAACCATTGGTTACTGATTATATGATCCATATGACTTCTATGACACCTATTTATGATTAGTCTCATACACCACAGTTTCAACTTTGATGGAAACCATTTTGTAGAGATCATAACACAACTCCAATGCATACACCAACCAAGATATATGAGAACAAATAAAAAACAAAGGGCATAGTTTCATTTCAAACACCAATAAAGATATATGAAAATAATTACATAAATTAGAATGTAGCTCCATTGTGTACACTAATCATGATATATGGGAATAAATACAAAACCAAGGGCACAATTTTAGTTCAAACACCAATAAAGATCTATGGAAACAATTACAAAGATCAGAACATATCTCTAGTTTATACTCTGATCAAGATATTGTACATAAATCATACAACTTAAAGTGAATTTTTAGCAAGTCAACCAATCAATATTTTTTCACTAGAGTCTACACATCTACACACTAGTAGTGTATCACATGTAACTTTAGTTTTAGAGTCTCTGTCTACACTAACAAAACATGAATAATATGTTTTTTAGTTCTCCATGCCATCTAGGTTTAGATAGGGCATACCACCATCACATGATATACATGCATAAATCTTATAGAATACAAAAAACAAACCCCATACCAATAACTACAAAACCCTAATCCACTACACATATGTATAAAAATTCATAAACAATTACAAATTCAATAATTCTACATTAATAAAAACACTATACAAATCACTATACAAATGTCATCATTTCAAAAAATCAAACTAATTAAACACATATCAACACATACAATCTAACGAGGTCCAATTACCAATATACATTGTGTCAACTTAAAAAACATCCTTATATATAACTCAAAATATAATTTCAATACAAATATAGTCCATCACTTAATGATATGGACATGACTACTAGGACCTGCTTCATCACTCTCACTATTAGATTTATCAAAGCTAGAACTCAAGGCCTCGCTATCTCTACATGACCTGGATTGATGACTCTATCTACTCTCTCTCTCTCTCTCTCATGATACATGCCTAGGTCATCCATACACTCTACATGCTCTCACTAAATAATTATGTATTTATATACTATCTAAATACTAGCCCCACCTAGAGCATCAAGTGTAGGCATGGTACACCTATGCAACTTAGCACGTGCCTCATCTCTATCCACCATCACTTACCTATATGCTATGGTAGCTATAAAAACTCAATTAAAAAATGGGCATTCACCCTAACCACATTGGTGGCCCTTTCCAACAATCCATACTCCATGACATCATTAAGAATATGTCATGTTAACTCATAAAGTGTCAACTCAATGGTGATCTCCTAATACTCTCATCCCCTAAACCTACATATGTCCACACCATTTGTAAGATTCCTTATCACATAAAGACATAATAAAATTTACACATAATATACAAACATATTATATTAACTTACCATCAATATCCCTTAAGGTCTCTACATCCAATACATCCTCTATAATCATCCCACCTCTTAGAAATAGAGGTGCCCATCTATGGTCACTCCATCAGGCTATGTAGGCTTCGGTCACTCCCACCTCATCTATATCTAGTATATCAATATTAGGGTCCTAATCTATCAATGGAATATGAGCTAACTCAACAATAGATAGCCTTATCATACTACTTGGCCTCATAGGAGCATGATAACTCCTTAACCATATCATGAGTGTTGGGGGCACAACCTGTACCACACCAAACTATAGAGTGACCCACTCATACTAAAATCACTCATATATGTTGTCCTAATGGTCATATGACCAATAAATCACCTATTCTATATCAAATGAGTATTATCCTTAAGTGACCCCTCATAACCCATATAGGGTCTCTAAATAATATCCCCTATTGTCAAACTATGTAATAATTGTCAGCACTATATAGTGTTCCTCCTATGTTCATGACCTATACCTATCCATCTCTCTGCAAACATCTATGAATGAGACCTTCTATCCCATGCATGTCACATTAGATTTCTCACATCTATATTCTCATATGCCCAATAATGTATCAACGTTGATGCTCTAATACCTCTACTGCACATCTCCTATGTAAAATGATATAGATCCCTATATAGGTGAGATAACATCATTTGACCCCAAGAGTACATATTAATATGCTCCTCAATATCCTAAACTATCTCATAATCCTATATGAAATTGAAACCACACTCCCATCTACAACCACAAATGAAGATAATAAAATAGCTAGGAACTTCCACAATCGTGGAACCTTTAAAGTCACAATCAATGTCAACAATATATCAGTGAGAATCCCTACATGATGGGTCCCAATTGCCATGGCATATAAATATATAGAATCCAATTGTGTGGCCTAAATACCTATAGCCTCTTTCAATATAATTTTCTTCCCAAAGATCAATAATCATGGAATCTATTACACATCCTCTAGTGTAATGGTCATCTTCCTAGTGGGTAACTAGAAACTTTATATATCTACATTCCATCTCTTATATAATGCAATCATAATATGATTATCCTAGGGTATAGGCTCTAGTAATGCAACATATCTCAAACCTACTCTCTTGAGTACCTCAATCTCAACATCCACTAGGGGCAGAACCTGCAAGGTCTCCATCATCCATCCAATGTGAAACTCCCTAATCCAAGCATCAACCAAAATAATAAAACCAAATCAGACATCAACAAATCAAAATTAAAACTAATAAACATAAACATACATCAATAACTAGTTAATCGTGATCAACATCACATCTTAGTACTTTTGGACACTAGTGCCACATACAATACAATAGCACTGGAGAGTAGTGCCACCCCTAGACACTAGCATTAGGTACTAGACAATCCAAGATTGGACACTAGCACCATTTCTTGCATAACAAACCCTAATCTAGTTCATTTTTAGTAAATAAACAAACAAGACAACATAAATGATAAAAATAGGAAATAATTTGGGTTCCTTACTAGGTGGACCTCCTCCTTAGCTTGAATCCATGCCTCAATCTCCTCATATTGCATCAAGCGATCTCTTCATCTCCTTGACATATTTCTCACTTATACACATAATTTCTATCAGTTAAAATGATCCAAATGAATTGACAAATGAATCAAATGACCTATTTAAGTCATACTTACCCAATGCCACCTTATTAAGGTTAACCTTACACACTAATTTCATGGACTAATAAAATTCCCTTACTATCACATATCTTAAAAATTATATCTCCACTTTACGAACCATTTCTTGTGCATGGGACTTGACATTGATATATAACATCTCATATTGGTTAAAAAAATATTCTAGTGATTATAAAATTTAAAAAATAACAAAAATAATAACATTATAATTAACATAACAACTAGAAAAACATATATCTAATTACACATCGATTATCAACCCTATCATAATAAATGCAATATTCAAACATAAAACAACATTACACCTAATAACTAACACTAGTACAACTGATCATTACCATTTTGGTTACATATCCTCACCATCGTCTTGACTCTTTCACCAAAAGGGGGGGAATATGCATATATTTATTTAGACATACAAAGTCTCATATAGACATAGACACACAAGTTTACACCTGTATTCAGATTCATAGGTTTTTACACATATAGACACACGAGTCTACATAGGTACATAAGTTTACTCAAGAATTCAGATTCATAGGTTTTTAGATATATAAACACATGGGTCTACATAGGTACACATATTTACTTAGGTATTTATATTCATATGTTTTTAGATATACAAATACATGGGTCTACATAAGTACACAATTTTACTCAAGAATTTAGATTCATAGGTTTTTAGATATATAGACACATAGGTATACATAAATACATAAGTTTACTTAGGTATTCAGATTCATAGGTTTTTAGATATATAGACACACGTGTATACATAGATACATAGGTTTACACATATATTTAGATTCATAGGTTTTTAGATATATAGACACACAGGTATACACAAGTTTACATAGATATTTAGATTCATAGGCTATCAAATATACAAACACATAGGTTCACATAGGTATTCAAATATAAAATTGATAAAGATATATAGTTTTAACTTAGGTATATCAGTTCACTTAGATATTTAGACACACAACTACATTGTTTAGATATCAAGATTAGGGGGAATGATGCAAAGTACACATCCTTGGTCCCCATTTTTAGATTACCAAGTTACACTCAGTATCATCACCAATATCATCAACAAGTTTTCACTAGTTTGGTCACATGATCATCTATAATGATTGATCCATAGCATTCTACCAGACCCAGTTCACATACTCAAATTTAATCTAGATATTAAATTGGGGGCAAGTGAGCCTTGTTTCTCACACATTTAGTTTACATACTCAGATTCAATCCATATATCATAGTGGGGGTAAGTGAGACATGTTTCTCCACACATTCAATTTACATACTCAAATTCAGTCTAGATATCAAATTAGGGGAAAGCGAGCCTTATTTATCCACACATTTAATTTACATAATCAGATTCAATCCAAATATTAGAGTGGGGGTAAGCAGGCCTTATTTCTCCACATATTACATTTACATACTCAGTTTCAATCTAGATATTAGAGTGGGGGAAGGTGAGCCTTATTTCTCCACACATTCAATTTACATACTCAGATTTAGTATAGGGGGCATCCACACCATGAGTCTCCCCTTCACATATTTCACTCTAGTTCTAATCCACTTCTCTAGAAAAAAAAGTTGTCCAAATCTAAATTACATTCACATAGGTAAGTACAAGTATGTGTTCCTCTTTTTCTTTTACTCTAGTACTTTCATTTCATTACATTATTAGAATAATAGGGGGAAAATGTAAACACCCTAATTTGGTCAAATAACCAAAAGTAGTATGTCCTTTATATCTCTTTCACATGAAGGTCTTAATGATGATTATAGTCCTCATTCCCATGGCCATTTTGAGTCTTTTGATCTTTCTTATTTCTTCTTTTCCTTATTCATAATACTCTCAGTAGTCATAGGTCACTTTTTCCTAATCATAGGGGCCCCTATCCCATCCTGAGTAATTTTAGATTTATTTTAGACCTTAGGACACTATCATCACTTTTAGGAAATTAACATGACATGGAACTAGTGTCTACTTATGGATCTAGTGTTTAATAGGCCCTTTCTCCCATGTTTGAGTCTTAACCCTTCTATGAGCCTTCTCTTATGATTTTTTATCCCTCTTTTATGATTTCTCTCCCAATTAATAAGGTCTTTTATTCAAAACAAAGTTAATTCTATATATAGAGCCTCACAAGGAATTTTACATCTAACACTTACTATTTTAGCACATATTTACATAAAATTAATCAATAGTATAACTCAATACTCTACATACTACTCAGTCTTCACACCTAGACATTGTATGTTTGATCAAAGAAGGTCTTAAGTGAAAATCAATCTATCATACTATGTAAGTTGATGGTGAACATTCCCTAAGGGAGAACTACATGTGATCTAAGACCCCATAATGTAGGTAGCATCCATGATGATAGGGGTTATGATCTGCATGATCCTAAAATACCAAAACCTATTTTTCCCTTAATTTTTACATTTTATCTATATATTATTTCATGTGTGCAGGTATTCAATAGTGTTTTAGAGGATATTCGATGAAAATAGTGACATAGACAAGTCCCTAAATGACATAAAACTACCTATAGGACCTATAAAACCTCCTACAACTTCCTTGAAAGTTTCAGACAATCCCTATAAGAAGGAAATTATCATTATAATTAGACACTAGCTCCACATGACACTACTATCCTGATAGGGATGCTACTATACTAAGCTAGATTTTAACAAATAGTCAGAAGAAGAAAGATTTTTGCATGTCTATTCAATCATTTATAGTACCTTGATTTGTACAAAACTCTATTTATTTATAAGTAATTTTATTTTCTCCTCCCACTTGTTATTTTGGGAAAGTTAAATTAAATCAATAATTTCCATTTTTTATCCTAGATTAGCAACATAGTCAACCCTTTAACTACATATGACTTACACTAGTAAAACCTTAAAAGGTTAAAACATCCATAAACCCTCATGATGGCCAAAATATGGTTCCAAAGATATTACAATGTCAAAAATATGAAAGGAAAACTATAAAATATCATGGAATATATAATAGATTTCTTCACGGTGTTTTGAGATAAGAAAAGGGCATATTTGGTGTTTTTTTTTCTAATAGGCCTGTCTCAGGTGTGTAAGTTGACATTACAACTTGAGAAGGGTGGTTTGGGATGCACAAAAGTATGTTTAATTATTAAATGAAACCAATTTACTTTTATATATGTTAGTAGTATTCCCCTAATCCAAATTTTTGGAATTGGTTCATAAGTTGAGGGCCTCAACTTTATGAATAACCGTTAATAAGACAAGCACCCTAAAACCATCCCCAAATCCCCTTAGTAACTTGATGATTATGTTTATACTTAAAATGACCTCAAATGAAATTATTTGGTATTGAGATGAACTAAATGAACTATTTAGGTTTTGAAAGTACTTGAATAATCCATTTGGTGGCACATGTGAAGGGTAAAAAGCACAAAAATGGCCTAGAAGGGGTTGTTATAGGTCTAAATATAAGAGTTTGGAGTGTGTGTAAGTGTCCAAACTAGTAGATAAGGTATTTTAAGCATGGGAAGGGGTATTATGACCCTTTTAAATCCTATACAAAGACTTCCATGGAAGTAGGAGAGGTTTCCAATCAAATCTAAACCTGAGTGAGATTGTTACCTTACTTGCATACTAGAATTAAGACTACATACCTATTGAGACCATATGAAAAGTTTAAAGAAGACAATAAGGAGTATTGGAGAGTGATAATTCACCTCAATCCACCTTTCATAAATATTCTAAGGTTTTAGATCTTGGATAAAGAGTTACACCTGAAGTCAGTGGAAGGATCAAGTTATAAGCCTGCAAGATTAGACTTAAGGATTCTCAAGTATGATCTAGGTGTCATCAATGGTGATGAGAGTTGAATGAAATATATGAAAAAAGTTATATGTAAAAAATAAGTTAAAAAACATGATGAATCATAGATAATTTAATGATATAAGAAGAAGACTATGTGTCAACACTCCAACTTGTAACTGCCTACCAAGAAGCAGATGTGCCACTCCTACACCACCTTATGAAGGTCATCATCAAGGAGAGTGAATACATGTTGAGAGAGTCCTTAGGTATTTTTATAACTTATTTTTTGGTTTGTAACTAATTTCATCATGTGATTCCAATCATCATTAAGTTCTCTAATGTACCTCTCTCTTTATCCTCTCAACTTCTCCTATATGTATACCTACTTTTTGGCGTTGAATGGATCCTCAACCTGAGTATGGTGAAGCCTTGATCATGTAAACACTTTTAATTTCCTTTAATATGAATATAATCTAATTTATATCCTTCTTAATTCTGTAATTAGTGTATATTTCATAGTTAGTTGATGAATGTTAGTAGTACTATCATATCTCTCTTTCATTTTTCCTATCTCCTTACCTATTTTTAGGTTATATTCATCTTAACATGTCATATAGAGTGTGTTATATGGTCTTACATATAATAAATGTGGATATTTATTCATTAGTGTCCCTTATGAGACCTCTTGATCATCCCCTCTTAGTTATTATCTTGATTTACACTTTTATATTGAAATATTGATGCTTAGAGGCTCAGATTAAGTGAGTGTGATAAGTTTAAATATTTGTTCATGTCCTTAGATTAGTATAGGAAAGTGGAAGGTATTAATTTGGTGCATCACCTCTTTTTTTAGTTTAATTTCTCTCTTCCTTTTCCTATAAAATAATAGGCTTAGTTGTAGTTTCAAGGTAAAGCATTAATGGAGCTAGTCCTAGCTAAAGATTCACCTCATTGATTAGGCCACCCAGAATCTAGAGGTGTCTCCATGCTATCACCTAAGTGAGGAAGTTTTAATAACCTCCTCAAGGGTGAAATTTAGTGTGATAACACATTTTAATTTACATCTTGAAAGTAAATATGCTAATATAATATAAATAATGTTTGTGATCACTTCCAAAATTTTAGACATTTATCAACTTTGTTAAATAGAGATTCTTTTCTAAGTTGTGATGTTTTTCCATCCATGAAATTATCTTCTAATAATTTTGATACATTTTATATTGCAATGTATTTATGAAATGATTTTGACCTTGCAATGTTTTTACATCAATGTGATGATTTTATAAGCTTGTGATAATTTTATAACCTTGTGATACTTTTTTATGTAAATTGACACTTTTCAAATAAATCTAATTCTTTTCTAATGCATGTGATGCTTTTGGAAAGGAGTAATGGTTTTATAGGGGTGCGATGCTATTAAATTCAAGTGATCCTTTTACATTTTAATTATGGTTTTATAAGCATGTAATTTCGTACCATTATAATTTATCTATAATACTAACACAAAAACTTTCCTCATAGGAAAATGGTAGGGAATGAGGAAACCACAGGATAATAAAAAAAGTGCAACACCTTATAATATTTAAATTATTATATTTTATTTTGGGAAACCATATATGTTAGTTGCTCTATCTTGACCATTATTAGAGTATGATGATAACATTCAAAATAAAACTTAAAATGAAATAAATGATAATTTAAAGATTGAGATTGTCAATGATGATAATAATGAAATGTCTTTATTTGAAGATGTCCCATTCAATGATCTCATATCTACATCATTAGAAGGATTAAAATTTAACTCTACTTATAGGATTATAAAATTTAATAGGTTGAATGTAGGAATTAAAATAATTAATAATTAAGGAAATTACACCCTCACAAATATTCCAAAGACATCGAATCCTACCAGAAAGAGAGATAAGAAGATGGGAATTGGGATGACCAATATTTTGATAATTGAATTTGTTGAAAATGAAACTCAAAATGAAATAGGTGGTGGGGAGTCACTTATGGATGTTTAATGATGGAACACTCTTTCATGGAAACACCTGAGGCCTTTAGAGAGCCATAATTGGCCCCAACTCTTAGTTTGACAAAAATAAAAACATATGGGAATGATGTTGATGAACGTCATTACTCCAAATTCATTCAATAATTTTTTTGGCATAAGAGGCTAAATATGCATCACTAAAAACAAAAGGGATAAAATTAAAACTTAAAAAACCAAATAGATGGCTCTTGATAATATCCATAGCCAACAACATGAGGTATAAAGTACTCATAACAACAAGCTTAAAATAATCAAAACATGGGAGGTAGAGGTTTAACAAAACACACAAAAATGTGATACACTTATATTACTTTGAATGCTAATTATAATGACTAATTAAAAATATTGATTCAATACTCTACAATGGCTTTCATACACACAATATAAAAAACTCCAAAACTTCTATTTTGTTTCTTACCATTGTTATTCTTCTTATTCCAGTCTCTACTGCACACTCCTTTTAATCAAAACATTGTCACTATATTTTGGTCTAATTATTCTATTTTCCACACAAGATTCACTTATGTACTAGACATATTTATTATACTACTACAATCACTATATTCTCTATGCTTTCATTCTTTATTCTCTCATAGACTATTGTCTCTCTTTATCTTCTCTCTATTATACTGTTTACATTCTCTCTCTATTTTTTATAGTCTACAACTATTTTATTTTTATTTTGTTTACACTCTACTCTCTTATCATTTTTCTATTTGTATTGTTTTATGTTGATTGCAGAGTTATCCACCTACCACTAGCCTTCCCACTCAGCTTGAATGGTTGCAATCAAGATCAAAATTTAAACTACATGCATTAAATGAAGTTGTTAAACTCAACTGGTTGCTTTAGGATATCTTTGAAGCTAATAGGGTAGGTGGAATAAGGTAAGATTAAATATTTTCAACACTCCCCTTAATATTTAACTTCTTTATATGATCTATAGATTACTTATTAGCTAGAAAAACATCTTGCAAATGTAGACACCTAAATCTAGCCACCAATGACCTCCAATCAGGCTTTTGGCCAATTTCCACCCAAAATGCACAATTTGTCCTAAAAATACTAAAACACATTAAAAAATTTTAAATTGACATATTCAAGTGCTAATTATGGCTAGGATATCCCTAAATGGGGTAATACAATTTATGGGTTGGCTAACTTTGATCATAAAATTCTGAGTCAAAATGCCAATTTGTTACATAGGTGCTCTAGATTGCTCTTTCTTATCAAATATATTACACAAGAAACTTGTATTTATTATTTATTTTTAGTAACATCCTAAATGGGATAGTGGATCCAATGCATCTGACATTGCCTTGCAATTCCAATCCAATCAAATTTAGGACCCATAATAACGCATTTTGATCAATTTGAGTAATTTGTGCACAAAGTGCTTAATCATGTTTAAGAGATGATTAACCCAAATCAAGGCCTAATTAATAATTCCATGGAAACTTGTTGAATAAATTGTTTTGGAAATGAATATTGAATATCTACATCATCAAGTGAGCTCATTTCTTGGGAAGACATCCCTAGGCCATAAATGCCACAAATATCAAGATTCATGCCTCCCATGTCTCATAAAATCCCTCCATTCCTCTTAATGTCCCCTTCTTCCAATATCATGATGAGGATAATTATAAAATTAATTACAAAAATTGAATTAATCCTCAACCACACATCTCAATCTCAGGATGGATGGTTCAGGTTGATTCTAGACATTTTCAAAAATCTATAAATAGAGAGGCCATGAACATCATTTCTAAGACTTGAGAATGCAAAGTTATAATGCACAAATGATTCCAAAATCCATTGTAATTAGTGTTACCATGAAAAATTGATTCAAAACCAAGCCAAATCCATAAAGTGCCAAGGAGAAGAAAAGATATCCAAGCCTCCTTTGATGAAGACTTCATAAGCACAAGTTGAGCAGGCCACTACAAAAAGAATTTTAAATCATCCAAGGAAGGTAAAAGAGGGTTTCTTTTAAATTTTAGTTGTGTGTTTTATTCATGTTTGTTAATTAATCTCTCCTTAGTGTCTAGGCCTAGATATGTTATGTTATTTAGTGTGTTTCTTTCATTTTGTTTCCAAGGAGCTTGGCTAGGCAAGCCTTGGAGTGGTTTTAAAAGTTTTCCAAAAATTTAGTAACAAATTTTGATGATCTCTATAATAATTTTGTGCAGTACTTTTCCTATAATCTTGAGCATGAGATTTCATTAGTGGACTTAACACAAGCAAAGAAAAAATATGGTAAGAGTTTTTTAATTTATTTATAGTGATGGAGAGCCCTTGCAAGCTATTTCATGCATAGTTTACTAGATAAACAATTAGCCGTTGTGTTTACTAAAAATTTGCATAGTGAGATAGTTTATCATCTGGAACTACAATATGCACATACTTTCAAAGAGATCATTGATAAAGGATTGTTGATAGAGCAAAAACTCATCAATAAAGGAGTCATCAAGCTTAACTTAACTAATAAAAATCAAGGTACCAATCAAGGAAATGGTCAACATCAACATTCCATTCAAGTACAAGTATCATAACTAGCATAGGCCAATAACTAAGAAAAATTGAAGTAATTAAACCATAATAAGAATGTTATGGGAAATGGAATAATCAAATCCCATCATGTCCAAATGGTACACACATTATCTACACCACATTTTCAACTTACTCCTACCAAATAACCTCTCTAACCAATGCCACAAGCATAACAACCAAGACCTACATAATAAATACAATAGCTTTTACCATTGCAAACCCCTACTCTTAGGAGAACCATGCTTACACATTGTGTCTTTAGTAACCTAGGAGAACCTATTGAGTCTATATTTCACAAGCTTGCTACTACTAATATGATTAGTTGGCCTATACCAAAACATTATCTGTAAGGTATCCCTTATCCTGATTAATACCGTGAAAATGAATTTTGTGATTATCATTGGGTCAATCGGTATAATCTATGAAGATGTGTCCAAATCAAGCATTTAATTGAGAATATGTTGGAGAATGGGGAGATAATATTGGATAATGGTGCTTCCAATTTCAATCAAACTCTTTGGACTTATCAAAACCCCTTTCCTTGACATAACAATCAATGACAATAAAATAATCAACAACAACAACAACAATGACCAGTGTAATAGCAAAATCAACATTATCAAAATCAAAGGCCAAACTAATAGAATCAACAAAATTAGTAGTAAAACCCATAATGATATCACAATGGATAAAACTAAGGTCAAAATATTAAAAAACAATAAACCTACCATGCAATTGCACATGGCTACAATAGGGTTGTAGGTCATATTGTAGGGGGTAGCATTAATACCATTTCCATTAATCGTAGAAAAAAAACTAATAAGCCTTGACCATTGATAAACAACAACATTCAACTAAATCTAATGGATAATCATTATTTGACCTGGGAGTGCATACAAGCAAACCAACAAACTAGGAATTCCCTTTTTGGACCTTGTATCGATAACTTGTCCCTGCCATGTGACCACATACAAGTGCACCAGCAACTGAGAATTATCCTATCTAGTCCTACACCATTCCCAAAATTTGTTAGTATTAATGATCCATTAATTAATCTTGATTGTGAAATCACAACTCAAAGGTCAAATATTACTATCTTAGGCCCACAACCATCTGCCACTTTTCCTATCATCCAACCAACCATTTAGCCTTAGAGTAAACCATTCACTATTGACCAAGATAAGAGGTTTGATATTGTGGAACAATTATAGAAGACACCAGCACAAATTTTTATTTTAGATTTGTTGCAAACATCAATAATCCACAAGAACATTTTGAATGAGTTTTTGATCCAATCCACTGTTGCTAGTGACATATCCCTTGATAAATTTCAAGATTTAGTTGGACACTTAGCTCCAGCCCAATAAGTCACATTCAACCAAAGTGATATGTCTTCCCTTGTCCCACTCCATAATAATCCATTATACATATAAGTTTATATAAAGTATTATAAAGTGAAATGTGCCCTTATAGACAATGAATCAGGCCTCAACATAGTGTTTATAAAGCTCATCAAGCCTCTTGGGTATAAAATGGTAGATCTTTATCCATACAAAATAACCATCATAGCCTATGATGATTAGGAAAGAGAATCACAAGGCACCATTAGTTTTCTAGTTTTCAATGGGCCTTTGACCCATGATACACTTTTCCATGTGCTTGATATTGAGTTATCATACAATATACTTCTAGACAGGCCTTGGTTACATGAGATTCATGTAGTCCCATCAAAACTATACCAATGTATCAAGTTTTCCCACTTAGGGATGGAAGTGAATATTCTAGGAGATTTACACCCATATGAACACTATAAAAATCTTGAGGCTGAATTTCAAAGCTACAATTATCAGTATGACATGAATCTAAGTTCCAAGTAGGATAAAGGAAAGGCTATACTTACTGATCCTTCACTAGACAATTGCATAGATCCTAATACATTGGATTCCCTTTCCCATATACCACATCCTGAAGCTTCTAATCATTTCACCATTTTAAATAATGGGTTAAGAGAGTATGTGACCCATGATGCATTTTATATTTCCAATCTTCCTTAGAATCCAATAACTTTTGGGTGACCTAAAGTCACCCCACATATGCATTGGCAACAAAAGAACAAAGATAAGGGACCTATCATATTTGTACTAGCATTTGGACTAGAACCTAACCCTCTTAAAGGGGATGAATCATGGTTATACAATGACAACCAAGTTGATTATTATAAAAGTGAAAATTATCCTGTTCCCAATAGGATCATGGAGTATCATAATTGTGAAGGGAGAGTCCTCAGATTGAATCAACAAGGAACCATCAAGCCAATTTCTATGACTAAGTATAAAAGACCTTATAGACTTAGATTTAAAATACCTAGAGGTGATCCCACATATCTTATTCAAACTCCATCACCAATGACTAGTGATGATGATGCTAATAATGAAGAAGAGTTTGATCATAGCTTCACCTTTGATGACCTAGCTGAAACCAACCTATTTGATAACAATGCCATTTGTACCCATACCTTGGCCATTCATCATAACCCATTACCATTATATTATCTCCAATTGATAGAATGGGACCAACAAGAATCCAATCTGCTAATTAATGAGTTCCAAAATGATGAGGCATTTAGTGAATTCTTATGCCTTAGAGACAACATTTCATTGGGAGATCAAAAATTAGGATTCTCAATCACATTGGATCTTGTAGCCTATTTTGGAGAGCAAGTGAACACCCCTAGCTAAAAAAAATAAGTAAAACATTGAGGTCCCAAAGTGAAAACCTCTTTGAGGCACTTTTTAACTAGAGAAAAAGTAAAGATAAAGGCCAGTTTAGTGGTGAAAACCTATTTCAAGACCATTAGATGAGGGTGTTCATTATTTTTTGAATTTAGACCAAGAGACCACCAATGATGAACTTGCTTGTGGATCCAAGTTTAGATTTGATAAACAATAAGTATTTGATCAAATTTTTCAATAATTTTTGATTATTTTTGTCACTTGGATAGATCTTCCACTAGGGGACTTAGATTCATCATGCCTAGGAGAAGTTGAAGAGCAATTCTTAATGGAGGTCCTTGACATAATCCAACAATTTAAGTCATTGCCTACTATCCTAGAAGATAGTTTGACCCTTCTAGTCAAAGACATAATAGAGGTAAATATCGAGACTCCATCAGACCTAAAATGGATAAAACTAGGCACATCCCTCACTAAGGAGGAACATGATGTCTTTACAACTTTATTGAGATAATTTTTAGGTATCTTTGCATGGGCCTATTCTGACATGATAGGTTTAGACCCCACCTTAATTATGCACCACCTTGTGGTTAATCCTGATGCCAAACTAGTAAAACAAAAGATACATAAGATGCATCCTTGCATTATTGTATTGGTAAAGAAAGAGTTAGAAAAACTCTTAGAAGAAAGATGTATCTGATCCATTGACTACTAAGAATGGATCTCTAATGTGGTACCTATTATTAAAAACCCTGAAGGGATCATACTTTGTACTAATTTTTGAGACATCAACAAAGATTATACTAAAGATGATTTTCCCTTTCCTAATATCAACATGATCATTGAATCCATGGTAGGTTATGAAAATCTTTCACTCAGCTAGCTTTTTAGGATACAACTAGATTAGAATAACACTAGAAGACCAACATAAAATAGTTTTCACCACTCCATGAGGATCATTTTGTTATCAAGTAATTCCATTTGGCCTTAAGAATGATAGAGATACATATCAAAGGGCCATGACTATCATATTCCATGATCTAAGGCATGATATTGTTGAAGACTATGTTGATGACATATTAGGCAAATCCAAAACCAAGGCGGACCATCCAATAGTGTTGCATAAGATATTTGAAAGATTATAAGAGTACAAAGTCAAACTCAATCCAAATAAATGTGTGTTTAATATAACTTAATGTAAATTAATTAGATTCATCATGTCTTGTAAAGGTATTAAATTTGATTTGGCTAAAGTCTATGCTATAACCGAGATGCTACCACCAACCAATTTAAAGCAACTCCATAGTTTTTAGGGTAAGATCCAGTCAATCCAATGATTCATCTCTCAGTTAGTAGACAAGTTCCATATATTTACACACCTTTTAAGGAAGGGAGTTGCATTTAACTTGGATGATCACTACTAAATAAATTTTCAATAACTCAAAAACTATCTTGTTAATCTACCTATTTTATTACCTCTTATGTCAGGAAAGACATTCTTGTTATACCTATCAGCTACTGACCATGCTCTATGAGAAATCTTAGCTCAACATGATGAAAATGTAAAAGATCATGCCATATATTTCCTAAGCCGTACCTTGGTTACATATGAACATAGCTATGCACTTATTAAAAAAGCTTATCTCAGCATGGTCTTCATAACTCAAAACTGTGCCATTACATGTTGAATAATAAGACCATGGTCATTTCAAAAGTAGATCCACTCAAGTATTTACTATCTAAAATAGCTTTGAAAGGTAGAATGGCTAAATAGATCATGCTTCTTAGTGAGTTTGACATAGAGTGTGTCAATTAGAAGGAAACCAAGGGACAAGTTCTTGTAGATCAACTTGTGGAAGCACCTCTCACAAACACATAGCCACTCATATTTCAATTTCTTGATGAATCCATAATGACTGTCATTGATACACCCCTTAAGGGGCAGCCATGGAAGCTATTTTTTGATGGTTCATTTACTTCACATAGATTCATGGATCTATGTAGGTAGCATCCTCTTGCCTAGTGCATATGGAGACAATTTGACCACCCCCTTCCTTTTATTCTATTCCCCTATTTTGTTCATTTGTTTAGTTGTCACCTATTTTCTAGGGGAAATATTCATATGGTTTCTATTACATTATTTTTTTTGTTTATTTTTGCTTATTTTATTTTGTCTATCTATTTGTTTGCTTTCAACATTGCTACCTTGATTTAGTTTATGTGTGTTCATTAGGTGATTCATTGTCCACACTTACACTTGAATATATCCCTATTCATATGTTTACATTGTCATCATGGTTTCTATCATTGGTGCATTATTTTATATTGAGTATTGGATTATGGGAGTTAGTCCTCATGCATATTTCAACCAAGTCCTCATGGTGTTATATCATGATGCCTACTGACATGTGCTACAACAAACCTAAGATTCAAAAAGTATATTCAACAATGGTGGCATCTATTTGACATCAACATCATGATTCACTCCTAATCATATCTAAAATAGATTAATTAACCATGAAAGATTTTCAACCTTTATTAGTTTGGATGAGCACCTCCCTAGTAGTAGGTTGTTCCAATTCATCATTACCCTCTGTGTTCAGTTATCATCATCCTTGACCAAGTTTATCATGTTTTCCATATTCGAGGTCCAATGATTATAACTGCCTATGGGTAAATAATTTCACACCATCCCACCTACATTTCTCAATGATTATAACCACCTTTGGGTAAATAATTGTGTTATCACTACTTTACTTTTTATACCCATACATGGGCATGTTATTATCTTGTTTATCTATCCTAACTGGGGTAGCTCCATCTTCTCAATGATTATAACTACTTTTGGGCAAATCATTATGTTATCATACCATGTTACCACTATTAAGGTACAATGTTTATAACCACCTTTGGGAAAATCATTATGCACCATCCCACTTGTATTCTCAATGATTTTGACTAATTTTTAAGTATCATTGTGTTTTCACCTCATCATCTTTCCTTTCTTTGGTCCCCTCATTTCACTTCTTTCTTTTCAAGGGACCATTTGTTGACCTACTTGTGTCAATCATTACCTTTAGGGGGCATCATATAGTGAGTTTATCATCATTATAATTATAGGCATATAGGACCTTTTCATTCTTTGAGAATACATTGCTTTGCTTATAGCTTGCAATGCCTTCCCAAATACGGGCAAACTATAAACACCTAAATCTGGCCACCAATGACCTCTAGTCAGAATTTTAGCCAATTTCTACCCAAAATGCAAAATTTTGCCTAAAAACACAAAAACACATTAAAATATTTAAAATTGACATATTCAAGTGCCAATTCTAGCTAGGGTATCACTAAATGGGGCAATGTAATTTATGGGCCAGCTAACTTGGGTGCTTTGGATTGCTATTTCTTATCAAATATCTTACACAAGACACATGCCTTTGTTATTTACTATCAATAACATCCTAAATGGGATAATAGATCCAACACATTTGACATTGCCTTTCAATTCCAATCTAGTCAAATCTAGGACCAATAACAAGGCATTTTGATTAATTTGAGTTATTTGTGCACAAATTGCTTAATTATATTTAAGAGCTAATTAACCCAAATCAAAGACTAATTAATAATTCCATGGAAACTTGTTGAGTAATTTTTTTTTGAAATGAATATTGAATAACTACATCATCAGGTGACCTCATTTCTTGGGAAGACATCCCTAGACCATAAATGCCACAAATATCAGGATTCATGCAACCTATGCCTCATCATATCCATCCATGCCTCTTAATTTCCCCTTCTTCCAATGTCATGATGAGGATAATTATAAACTTAATTCCAAAAATTAATCCTAAACCACACATCTCAATCTTAGGATGGATGGTTCAGGTTGATTCTAGACATTCTCCAAAATCTATAAATAGAGAGGCCATGAACATCATTTATAAGACTTGAGAATGCAAGGTTATAATGTAAAAATGATTCCAAAATCCATTTAAATTAGTGTTACCATGCCAAATTGATTCTAAGCCAAGCCAAGCCAAAGCCACAAGGTGCCAAGGAGAAGAGGAGATAGCCAAGCCTCCTTTGATGAAGACTTCATGAACATAAGCCAAGCAAGCCATTACAACAAGAATTTATAAGCATTCAAGTAAGGTAAAAGAGGGGTTATTTTTCATTTTAGTTGTGTGTTTTATTCATGTTAGTTAATTAAGCTCTACCTAATGTCTAGGCCTAGAGATGTTATGCTAGTTAGTGTGTTTATTTCATTTTGTTTTCATTTTAAAACTAACACCATACTAACTATCCTCTCTTGAGTCAAATTCTTAGATCATAGTAAACATCCTTTTAGGTTAAGTGTCTGGCTCCTAACAAATCTTGAAACTAGACCATGTCTCTAAAGTGAGATTGGTGATCTTCAGAGCTAGAATGGTGATATCTGGAGCTAGATTGTGGATCTCTGGAGATAGCTTATACATTTCTAGAGCAAGCCTATGGAGATCTAGAGCCATGCTAAGATTATACAGATCCATCATATGAGACTCTAGAGTTAGTGATGCTACATTTCACTCTTAATCTTTTTCTTAAATACACAAAACTATCTTTTGATAAAGATTTAGTAAATATGTTAGTGAGATGTTGGTCAAAAATGTAAAATTTAAGTTTTATCACATTTTTTTCAACTAATTCTCTAATAAAATGATACCTAATTGCAATACATTTTATTCTAGCATGAAAAATGGGATTTTTTGAGAATGCAATGGAGGATATATTATCACAAATATAGTTACAACTCCTTGTTACTCATGCAAATATGACAAGATTCTTTTGATCTATATGACCTAACATGATGTTGAATTAGAAATCATATACTCAACCTCACTTGTATAAAGTGAGACTATTGGTTTCTTCTTTGAAGCCCATGAAATATCTCTTGACCCAATATGGAACACATATCCCCTTGTGTTTTTTCTATTGTCAAGAATACTAGCCTAGTCACTATCTATGTAGCTAACTAACTAAAAGTCATCTATTGATACATATAAAACTCCATGTCATCTTATGCCATTCACATACCTCAAGATCCTCTTGCCTACTTGATAATGAGTCTCTTTCAGTGTCTCCATGAATCTAGATATGAGCTTGGATGCATACATGATATCTGATCTAGTTGTAGTGAAATAAATAGGATTTATTACTAAATTCTTGTAATGTGTGGGATCCACATTGATGTTGCAATATTCCTTTTTTAATTTCAAACTTATTTCAATTGGTTTATATACTAGTTTATTATCCAACATCCTAAAACTCTGCAAAATCTCTTTTGAATACTTAGATTGGCATATAAATATGCCTTAATTCATTTATTTAAATTCTATACCAAGAAAGTACTTAAACAAACATAAATCAGTCATCTCAAACACCTTCTTAATGGCTGATTTAAATTATTCTATGGACTTATTTTTGTTTCCATTAAATATTACATCATCCACATATAAAAAGACAATCAAAATATCTTCATTTTTCACCTTGATGTAGAGATTGAGATCACTTCCAATTTTACTAAAGCCATTTCTCAATAAGTAAAAGTCTATTCAATTTTACCATACCCTTAGTGCTTGATTGAGCCCATGAAATACTTTACTCAACCTATACATCTTGTTCTCATGCCCTAGTATATCACAATTAAGTAGTTGTCCCACATAAACTTATTCTTCTAATACACTATTCAAGAAGGCTAACTTAACATCTATTTGGTGCACCTTCCAGTTGTGTTGAGTAAATATTACAATGATTGTTCTCACCATTTTTAGCCTTGATTGGGAGGCAAATTTCTCATTGTAATCACATCTATAATTTTAATTGTAGCCTTTGAAAACTAGCCTTGCTTTATGTCTTTCTATCTTGCCTTATGGAGTGGTTTTGGTTTTAGAACCTACTTCACACCTAAGACCTCTTTTCTTACTGGAAGGTATAATAACTCCCATGTCTAATTTTTCTTAATTACATGAATTTATTCATCCATTTCTTCATAAAACATGATGTCTTTGATTACTTCCTGATAATAAATAGGATCAACGACTAAACATAGAGAAAAAATCATTGTAACATCCTCATTTTCTTCATGCCTTGACTTTTGATATATGTCTTATAAGTTCATTATTATAGTCTAAGTGATGAATTGAGTTGGAGGATGATGATGTTGTTTCATGATATTATCTTTGATCTCCTTGTTGGCTAATTCTAATACATGAATCAACCCTTTATGAAATAAGACTCCAACTAAGTATATGGGTGGTTATTGTTGGAGTTTAGTATTTACATTATGGTAAATTACTATTTATTATTGTTAGTTAATGTATAGTTAATATGATAAATTTATTAGTAGTTAGTTGGATATTGTTATTATAACAATATATCATGTATTATCCCTATAATACATCATGTATCATGTATTAGTTGGATATTGTTATTAGTTAGTTATTAAGTGGTTAGTTTGTTATGCCTATGACTATTATCCATTTATTTATTATTGTCCCTTTCTATTTATTAAGAGGTTATTTAGATATATCTATGATTAAATAATAACTAATGTATTGTTTGAATAAAATAAAATAAAATATAAGTGTGATTTTTTGTTTTAAAATTCTACAAATATGGGATAAACTCATAATCTAGATTAGAGTAGATTAATATCAAATGGGGAAGCCTAATTATTA
The DNA here is from genome assembly GCA_037957365.1 of Torreya grandis. Lineage (NCBI taxonomy): Eukaryota > Viridiplantae > Streptophyta > Pinopsida > Cupressales > Taxaceae > Torreya > Torreya grandis. The sequence goes on along the minus strand of JARHVA010006500.1, from coordinate 833,587 downwards.
CCCATGATTTTTTTTATTACTTAGAAAGGTTCACAACTTCACATTTGGTATCTTCAACAAATTATACTTTGCACAATTTTATGTCCTATCATTGTCGCTTACAATGAACAACTCTATGAGATTTTTACCTATTTGATCTATTTGTCACTTTGGTTCTTATTTTCCATTCTTGTTTTTCATCAAGTAGAGTAACAATCTAGATGATGACAGGGAAGAACATACTAGAAAGGAAAAATATTTTTGAAATATTGCCTTAGGGAATTCATGCTATATGTTTTTCCACGTCTGCATGTCTCCACACTTAGAGGTTATACATTTACAGTCTTACGCATACTTGATTGGATCTTGTATCTCTAATTATTTATCAGTGTGATAAGTAAAAATACTATAGAAGGTAAAATGAATCAGATTTACATGTAAACTTAAAAATTTACATGCACCTAAGTTGCCACACATCTCACTTTTCCTATCCTATCCAAACATTATGATTTTGTGTAACTTTATAATTCAAAACTCTATAACATACATCTTCCATTATGCAAGGGCACTTGTCAACCTCCTGTTAAGTCATTTATTATGTATGTATTATATTTTCCATGTATCACTTGTCAAGTGAACAATTTTGTGGTCATAGTTTTGCTTTTAATTAATACATGGTTTAGGTGATTTTTTTTTAAAAAGTTAATCAAGTGTCACTACTTTTAAAAGTTATGTTTAGGTTTTATAATTTAGGTTTCTTTATAGTTTATGATGAGTAAAACTTTTAAATTTTTAATTTTTTAATGAAGTACTTTGATTATAAATTTTTTCTATACTCGAATTTATGTAAACTTTAAATAGTGAATGTCTATATATTTAGTGTTTTGCTCTTTAGTATATAGTTAATTATTATGAATCAGTTTAGTGTTATGCTCTTCAGAATATAGTTTATTATTATGAATCATTTTATCAAAAGGTGTTAAAATTTTCAACAATAAAAAGAGTCTTTATTTAGTCATTTTTTTATTAAGTAGGTTATGTTGTCAAAAAAATTCAAAAGTATAAAAAAGGGTATCATTAATTTAAAGAGTTTTTTAATGTTTTAATAGAGTCAAAAGTTAAAAAAATTAAAATAAAGTTTACTACATTTTAATTGGACACAATATCACTTGTACACAATGCCCATCGTTATAAAATGAGCTTAAAATTCTATTCCACTAAGTAAGTAGTGATAGAAGGAGGTCAAAGGCAATAAAGGAAGGAGGATTTCTATGTCTATCATCAGTCACCAATGATGAGACTCCACATATGTTTTGGTAACATGTTTTTAAATTATGTGTGAATAAGAACAGAGGTAGTATTCAAATTCAATTTTTTATTAAGTGAATATAATTACTATGTAATCCCCTAAAGTAAAATATAAATAAGAGCTAGCAAAGTACATCTAATATTTATGGTTTTTGGTTAACCATTTGGAAAACCATCATATTGTGGTTGTTTGTTAACCACTTGTAAAACCATCATATTGTGTTTATTGGTAAACCACTTGTAAAACTATTCTAGAGGTTGTTGTCTTTCTAAAAAAAAAAACCATCTAGATCATGAGTTTGTAGAAATGTCACATTGAAGTACAAGACAATGTTTTCCCCATGTAAAAACTAGGGGGGAATATTGGAGATCAGTATTTACATTGTGGTAAATTATTATTTACTATTTCTAGTTACTGTATGGTTAATATGGTAAGGTTATTATTAGTTAGTTGGATATATTTTTATTAGAACAATATATCACGTATTGTTAATAGCTTAGATGGCTAGTTTACTATACTTGTGACTATTACTAGGTTATTTGCTATTATATCTTCCTATTTATTAGAAGGTTATTTGGTTATCTCTATGGATATATAATATCCAATTTATTATTTGAATGAATTAATAGAAAATATAGGTGTGATTTTTATTTGTTAAATTTTGTAAATATGAGATAAATTCATTAGGTGTACCACTTACTGGTTCAGTTTCAAGAAAGGGTCCACTAGCCCTTATTTGCACTTGTTGCTCTTCTTGTCTATCTTCCCATGTTGCATCCTCACTAAAATGAACATCTTCATTGATTATTATCTTCTTTGTGATTATATTATAAATCCTATAAGTATTTGATTGCTCACTATACCCAATGAATATGCATTTCTCTCTTTTGTCTATCTTTGTTTCTTGGGCATGTGCATATGCCACATTCCAAATATTTTAAAATATTTAACACTAGGATTACATATAATCAATTATTATTGAGGGACCATATCCCTAACACTTTTAAAAATATTTATCAAACATATAGCTATTGTTATAGCCTCAGCCCAAAACTCATTAAATAAACCTTTAGCCTTTAGCATGCTTCTTTCCATCTCTTGGATGGTATGATTATTCCTCTCAGCAACACCATTTTTTTGTGGTATAAATGTATCTATAAATTTATTCTTAATGCCATTATATTTTAAAAAATACATAAACTAATTTGATATGTATTCTCCCCTTCCATCAGTTCTCAGAATATTTATGTAAGGGCCATTCTACTTTTCAACTATGGCCTTGAACTGCTTGAATGTTTCAAATGCCTTTGATTTGTTCTTCAAAAAATACATCCTTGTCTTTATATTGAATTCATATATAATATTCATGAAATACACATTATTAGATAAGGATGGAGTCTTCATAGGACCACATAAATTTGAATGTATTAGCTCAACTGGAGCTCTTTGTCTCCAAGACTTACCCATGAGAAAGACACTACTATGTTACTTCTCCAATATGAAGCCTTCACACACATTATTTGGTTTTTATATTAGGGAAAAACTTCTCACCATTTGATTCTTATGAAGAAGTTTTAGCCCACTAAAAATCAAACTACCATAATTTATATGCCAAAGGGTAGACTCATCCATTACCATTATTTTAAACGTTGTTGCAAGCTCACTTTGCATCTTCAAATGACACATCTATTAGTTTCCATCTTGAATATTGTAATTTAATTATTGTATTAATTTATATCAAAGATGATACATTATCCATATTGAAATCTCTACATCCTTTTTAAACAAGCTTCCCAATGCTAATCAAGTTATGCTTTAAATTGGGTGCATAGTAAACATCCTAAATTTGTCTTTTGTCACCTTGCTTGGTGTAGATAAAAATAATGTCTTTGCCCATGATGGGGACCTTCTCATTGTTTCCCATATTTACCTCTTATTTTATTGAGTCATCAATGTGATTTAATATGTCTTTGTTTCTACTCACATGATTGGTACAACCACACTCCAAATACCATATCTCTGTACTACTTTGCTCTATAATGTTACATGTTATAAAAAAATTTCCCTCTTTCTCATTCATATTAGGATTAGCCTCTTGTGCCTTAGATAAACTTACATTTTGCATATTCAAATCATACTCTTTCTTTCTACACTCACTAGCATAGTGTCCATACTTCTTGTAATAATAACATTGTATATTAGACTTATCATGCATTTGTGTAGAGCTAATTTTTGAAGTGTTGTTTCTCCTTCCTCTTCTTCTTCCATGTGATTCTTGATGACTGTGTCTTCCACCTTCTTGAATCCTACAAGCTCTTATTCTACCTTTGGTGTTTGTTCCTCTCCCCTTACTTCTCACATTCACATTTGTCTTGAAGGTTTGTTCATGGGAAGAGTTGGCTAACCTAATCAACCTTTATTCATTGATTTTCAAGGAACTCATTAGCTCATCAATTTTTATTTGTCTTAATTCTTTGGACTCCTCAATTCCAACCACTATAGATCAAATCTGATTGAAAGGATCTCAACACTTTCTCAATGATTTTATGGTCTTCAAGAACATCTTTATTTATCTTAATTTGATTAACAATGGTTAATGTCCTTGTGAATAAGCCATTGATAGACTTATTTTCTCTAATTTTTAGGGTCTCAAAGTCCCTTGTTAATAACTATAACTTGACAAGCTTCACCTTGTCACTACCTTAATAGGCATTATGTAAAATGTCCCAAGCTTTCTTGGAGTGGGTAGTTATTACTATTCTTAGAAATATTAAATAAACTAGTACCATTTGTCTATAGATAAGATCCTTGGCATTCTTCTTTATATTCTCTTTCAATGTATTTCTTTGTGCTTAAGTGTGGGCATTGAATGTTGCTTGGTCTATAAATTTTGTTTATACACCCTCTATAATTTCCCATAGCTCTTATGAGCTAAAAATTGTCTTCATTTTGATGCACCATACAATATAGCTATTTCATTAAAATGTTAGAGGCTATTACCATGAACTAATACTTGCTGCCAAGTCTTTATAGACCTTAAAAACCTCTTTGCTCAGATACTAGTTATTGGCACAAGAGGCCAAATATGCAATACTAAAAACCAAATGAAAAAAAAACTCAAACACCTAAATGGCTAGCTCCTAACAATCTCCAAAGCTAGAAAGATGAGGTAGAAAGTACTCAGAACAAGCATCTTAGAACACATAAAACAAGGGAGACAAAGATTTATAAAAACACAAACAAATATAATAATTTGAAAGCTATTAAAATCACTGATTACAAATATTGTTTTAGTACATCTAAAACTATTTTCATACACACTACAAAAAAATACAAAACTTCTATTATGTTTCTTACTGTTGTTTTTGTTTTTCTTCTACTCTCTACTACACACTCCTTTTACTTAGACTATTCTCACTATATTTTAGTATGACCATTCTATTTTCCACACAAGCTGCTATTGTTGCTTCTACACTAGACATATTTTCTTCCTTGAAATAATCATTATATTCTCTATGCATTCATTCTCTGTTCCCTCATAGACTACCATCTCTCTTTATCTTTTCTCTATTTTACTATTTACATTCTCTCCTTTCTATTTTTTATAGTATCTGGACTCTAGCTCAAGAGAGACATAACATCATTCCTATGGAGGTTAAAAAATTCCAAAATGATGAGTGGTAAGTATTTATGGCTTAGGATCTATTTTTAGTAGGCAATGTCTCTAAAATATTTTGATGTAACTTTTTTTGTCTGTTGTTGTTGGTAGATTGAGGGCAAAGACACTATTAGGAATCCTGTGTGTTCTCTTACAATGGGCCTTCATCTCAGGCTTACTCCCATATAAACAATGTAAATGCAAGCATATCTCATAGATGATGTTGCACTTTAATATGACATGTTGGCTAAAATGTGGTTACAATTAGATATGGAAAATATATCACGAATATTGTCAAGCAAATATTGATGATGTGTGGTAAAATTTAATTCTAGATAGGGTGTATTTTAGACCTTTCATTAAAAATATCTTAGCATCCTTGTTATGGATAATTCATGTGGGGTTCCAAATGTCTATGAACTCTCTGCATCATTATCTATCTGTAATGGTTGTATACACACGGTGGGTGAATAATCTTCATATACAAAATTATAAAACATGCTTGACTTGTATCACTTTGGCTTCATCAAAGTACCATATTCAATAAATCTTTGAGGTTTGATCTTAGTATTTTTTCCATATAGTTTAGTCTCAATTTTTCATATAATTCATCTTATCTTCCATTTTATTTTTCCTTGTATATTTTAAAGCACGTTTAGTTCTTTTTTTTATATACAATATAATACCATATATATGGTGAGTACACCTTTACTTTTATTTGGTATATTTTTAAATATGTTTAGTTATTTTTCCTACATACAATGTGGTACTATATATATAGTGAGAACACTTTTAGATATATGTTTAATTCTTGATGAATAATCTTAAGTCTCTTTTTATCATATAGTTTAGTACTTTTTTTCATATAAGTCATCTTATCTTCCATTTACTTTTGCCTCGTATATTTTAAAACACATTTGGTTTTTTTTTCGTACACATAATATGATACCATACACATGGTGAGTACACCTTTACTTTTGCTTGGTATATTTTAAAGCATGTTTGGTTATTTTTCCTACACACAATATGGTACCATACACATGGTGAGTACACTCTTGGATATATGTTTTCTCCTTGATGAAAAATCTTAAGTCTCTTTTTTTCATATAGGTCAGTCCCTTTTTTTCATATAGTTTTTCATATCTTCCATTTTCTTTTGCCTCATATATTTCTAAGCATGTTTGGTTCTTTTTCATACATAATGTGACACCATACACATGGTGAGTACACCCTTGCTTTTTCTTGGTATATTTTAAAGCATGTTTGGTTCTTTTTCCTACACACAATGTGGTACCATACACATGGTGAGTACACTCTTAGATATATGTTTTATCCTCAATGAAAAATATTAATTCTTTTTTTGTCATATGGTTTAGTCCCTTTTTGTCATATAGTTTATCTTATCTTCCATTTAATTTTTCTTGTATATTTTGAATCACTTTTACTTTTTTTCATACACACCATGTGACACCATACACATAATGAGAATACCCTTGAATATACTTGATAATTGTATGCATAAAAATGAAGCATCATATAAAAACACAAAACAATGTGGAAAATAATAAATAATTAATAATATGTCGAATACGTCTTTTTCTCACTTTAATAGTTATATGCACCACTTATTGTATCATCATTTTTATTTTATTTTATTTTAATATTTAATATTTTAAGTTCTCACAAAAATAATATTAACAAAGATATGGAAATCTATGATCCTTATAATACATCTCAAATGTTTAAATGATAGCGATGGAGATATTTGAAGGTCTTGTAATATCTTAAATTTCATATATTGTTGTAAATATGAAACTTAGCATATCAAAGTTTTATATATTTATTGTATCCTTTTATAATTTTGCTTCCTATATTTTTTTAGTTGTTAAATTCCAAGGTATTATTAGTGGCATTTATTTTTGATTATTTCTTATAACATGTTGAATGGGCACATTGTTATATATCAAGAATAATAAAGGGATATCACAAAAATACTCTTCAAAGACAAACCAAGTATTCAAAATTAAATATTACATTTGATTTTCTATTCTATTTATTATATAATTATTTTCTATTTTCATACTATAATCTAGTCATCATTATTACGTCAAACCAAATCAATTAACTTGTAAATGTGAGAGAAAAGTAGAAAAAAATAATAAATATTATATTTATATTTATATTAAATTAAATGTTTTTATTTCATTTTACACAATATAAAATTTTGGGTACATAATTCATTAATTGCTAACTGATACTATTTAAAGATCCTTAAATAATGTAGTTTTTTAAAATCATTGTTTTTAATCCATAATGCATAATATAACGATTCTAACTCATAAATATTGAAGCCCATTGGATCGATGTCATCAAATTATCACTGATTTATTAACATTTAAGATTCAAGAGGTTTGAACTCCTGACCTCTATTCACCATTCATTACACCCTAAAAGGTTAAATATTTATTTATCTACTATAAACTATACTAAAAATTGAAGGTCATGGTGAATTAATAACCACCATTAAAAAAATTCATACAAGTAGGGTCATACATACATACATATATATACACATACATACATACATACATATATACATACATATATACATACATATATACATAGATATTTAAAATTTATATTTTCCCTCTACACAAATGCACATATATATATGGATGATATTATTTATATTATATGGAGATTGGATAGATATTTAAAATTTATATTCTCCACACACACACAAACATATATGCAAAGGAAAATGCGACTAATCTATAACTCAATCCTAGTTTGGAGAAGATAAATCCTACTTACACTTATGATTGTCAACACATTAGATATTCAGGGTCATGACCAAGATGAACCCGTTATACCTATCTAAGAGATCTCTTACCACAATAATATCACTAAGAAAGGTTCCAAAGCCTCTATTTAAGAAAAACTATGCAATAACTATAACTAGGTCCTATGTTTTCATATTCACTAAAATTATAACAAATAAAGTAAAGTCTAATCTAGTACTCACCAAAGATCATGGCATAACATAGAGCTAGTAAATATAAAAGTAAACATTCATATGATAATCCTATTTAAGCTATGTATACGTAAGACCCTAATACATGGACATGGAGAGATAAATATATTCAAAAGTCATTATTTATGTTACTTATATCTACTAAAGAGAGGATCAAAGATAGAGATACTTACCTTGAATATGAACCCATCGAGACACAATCTCTCCCTTGGCCAAAGTGTTTTGCAAGAAGTTGTTATGGTTTGTAAGGATCATTAAGAAGTGAAATATTCTTCTCCAAGTAGAAATCCTAAACTAAGACTCCTCAAGTAGAATGGTAGAAGAGAAAATTATAAATAAGTGAAAATGAATAATTAACTCTTATTGTCTCTCTAAGAATGGCAAAATGAATATGTTTATATAGCCGAATCTAACCCTAGTCCTTTCTGAAAGTTTAATCAATAGAGTTGACCCAATTAACATTGTATCATTATTGATAAAAAAAAATTATGTCTTGGTATAAGTCAGCCAAGGATTAACCTAGACCCTAAATTAGTTTTGTCAATTACAGTATAAGGTTGATGGGGCCGACAATATATCATAAACTATCAATAAGTATTTTAGGCTAGGGAAGGGATAATGAAGGTATAAAATGACTAGAGGAGGGTGAAAAATAGGAGGCCAAGCTTAGGGAATGTTTGTAGGAGATACATGTGTAAATAATAAGTGGTAGTATGGGTACAAAAATTTTATGAAGCAAAAATAGTCTACCCACTCCTTTCCTGATGCACCCCTTAAGGCATGCACTCAGAGACATTGAGACATGATGGGTTCCTACAAACTAAAATGCATTAGTAATTGATAAATTTTGAAAATATTATGTGTATACATATGCCCCAGTCAAAGATCATCACATGCCACTCAAGTGTAATATGGGATGATGCTTTGAGAAAGAACATAACAACACAATTTTTTTTAGTAATTTAAATTATAAAATAACTAAAAGTAAATGATTGAAATGGGAAATAACTAAAAAAGTAAATGTATGCATACCTTGACTTACCTTTATCACTGGATGGTTATTTTCTATGTTTATAGTTTTGATCATGGAGGGTGCAGAGACTACTTTTGACAAACCCAAGGATACAAAAATAAAGAGCAAAAACAAATAAATGCATGAAATCCAAGATAACTGGTGCTATGTGGATGAGATGTACTTAAAAATTTGATAAGTTGGGGTGATAAGTGTTGTATTTTACCAAATGATCAAATCAAAATTTATAATAAATTAGGTAATTGAAAAGCCAAAGATAATAAAAACCAAAAAAATCAAAAAAGTAAACCTTAAGTAAGAAAGACAAACTCACCAAGTCAAACCAAGGATACATGTCAAAAATAGTAATTGAACATCAATGTAAAATTATTAACAATCCTTACTTAAACAAAGATGGGCAAGTAAAATGGTAAAATAACATTGATGAGTGAGTAGTAACAATCCTTACTCAATCCTTATTTTCATTGGTGTGGATACTGGTTTGTTGTCAAAAATCTTAAATCTCTCCAAAATATGTTTTGTATACTTAGCTTGACATATAAATATGCCTTAATCCATTTATTTAACTTCTATACCAAGAAATTACTTAAAAAAACCTAAATCAATCATCTGAAACTCCTTATTCATGGATGATTTGAACTCTTCTATGGATTGAATTTCAATTTTGATGAAGATTAGATCATCCACATATAAAGCAAAAATAAAAATACCTTTATTGTTTGCCTTGATGTAGAGAGTGATCTCACTTCTACTTTTGCTAAAGCTATTGCTCAACAATTAAAACTCTATTCAGTTGTACCAAACCCTTGGTGTTTTATTAATCTCATATAATACTTACTTCAACATATATACCTTATTTTCATGCCCTAATATCTCATAACTAGGTGGTTCCTCCACAAAACCTATTCCTCTAATACACCATTCAATCAAACTGACTTGACATCCATTTGATGCATCTTTAATTTATGTTGAGTAACTATTATAATGATTTTTCTCACCATTTATAGCCTTTATATGGAGGAAAATGTCTAATTATAATCATGCCCAAGTTTTTAGTTGTAACCTTTAACAAATATCTTTTCTTTATGTCTCTCTGTCTTTCTTTCTAGAGTGTTTTTGGTTTTATAAACCCACTTCACCCCTAAGACCTCTTTTCCTACTGGAAGATCTACTAGCTCCCATGCCTATCTTTTTGTCAATTACATATATTTATTCATCCATTGTTTCATACCGCATGATGTCCTTGATTGCATACTCATAATAAATAGGACTAGACACTAAAAATAGACAAATTTTCATATTTTCATCCTCCTTTTCTTCATACCTTGACTTCTAATATATGTCTCACAAGCTCATTATTCTATCTAAGTTTTGAATTGAGTTGGAGGATGATGATGTTATCTCATGAGTTTCTCCTTGACCTCCTTATTAGTTTTTTCTAATAGATGAATCATACCTTTTTGAAATAGGAATCCAACTTAGAGTATGAGTGGTTTTAACACTTGTTGGTTTACTTTCAAGAAAGGGTCCACTATCCCTTGTTTTCACTTGTTACTCTTCTTGTCTATCTTCCCATGCTACACCCTTATTGAATTAAATATTTCAGATGATTATTGGATCCTTTGTGACCAGATTATATAACCTATAAGCTTTTGATTTCTCATTATATCCAATGCATATGCATTTCTCTCCTTTGGCATCCCACTTTGATCATTGTTGCTTGGGCACATGCATATGCCACATTTTCAAAAATTGTAAGATGTTCAATACTAGGATTTCATTTACTCCATGCTTCTTGAGGGATCATATCCTTAAAATTTTAGTTGGACAAATATTTATCAAATATACATCTATTGCTATACCTCAACCCAAAACTCACTTGACAAACCTTTAGCCTTTAGCATGTTTATTGCTATCTCTTGGATGGTTTAGTTATTCCTCTTAGATAAACCCTTTTGTTATAGTGTATACTTGGATGTAAATTAATTATTTATTTCATTATCCTTGAGAAAATCCATAAACTAATTTGATATGTATTCTCCCCTTCTATAAACTCTAAAACTGTTTATGTAAAGGCCACTTTGCTTCTCAACTATTGCCTTGAACTACTTGAATGTTTCAAATGAATCTAATTTGTTATTCCAAAAATACACCCATGTATTTATGATGAATTCATCTATAAATGTCATTTCATATATATTATTAGATAAAGAGTGAGTCTTCATAGGACCACACAAGTAACAATGTATCAGTTTAAGTGGAGCTTTTTCTCTCCAAGACTTACCCATAAGAAATGCACACCTATGTTTCTTCTCCAATATGCAACCTTCACACACTTTGTTTGCTTATTATATTATGGGAAATTCTCTCACTATTTTCTTCTTGTGAAGAAGGATTATTCCACCAAAACTCAAATGACCATACTTTATATGCCAAAGGTTAGACTCATCCACTATCACTATTTTGAATATTGTTTTGATCTCACTTTGCATCTTCAAAGGAAACATCCTATTAGTTGTCATCTTAACTTCTATAATCTACCTCTCAAAACCAATCCTATCAAAGATGATAGATTATATATCTTCAAATCTCATACTATATCCTTTTTGAACAAGCTACCCAATGCTAATTAGGTTGTGTTTTAAGCTAGGCATATAAGAAACATCTTGAATTTGTCTTTTGTCACCATGATTGGTGTGGATAGAAATGTTTCCTTTGCCCATGATTAGGACCTTCTCATTATTTCCTAGATTTACCTTTGATTTTATAGACTCATAAATTTTATTGAACATGTCTTTGTTCCCACTTATATTATTGGTACAACCACTATCCAAATACCATATCTCTCTACTACTTTGCTCTGTAATGTTACATGTTATAAAAAAATTCTCCCATTTCTCACTATTATTAAGAATAGTTGCTTTTGCCTTGGATAAACTTGAATTTTTCTTATTCAAATCGTAATATTTCTTTCTACACTCATTAGCATAGTGTCCATATTTATTATAATAATAGCATTGTATATTAGACTTATAATACCTTTATGTAGACCACTTCTTGAAGTGTTACATTTCTCCTTCCTCTTCTCCTTCCATGTGATTCTTGATGATTGTGTCTTCCACCTTCTTAACTCTTGCATGTTCTTCCTCTACCTTTGTTGTTTTTTCCTCTTCCCTTGCCTCTAAAATTCACATTTATCTTGAAATATTGTTTATGGGAAGAGGCAACTAACCTATTCAACCTTTATTCATTAATTTTCAAGGAAAATATTAGCTCGTCATTTTTTATTTGTCTCAAGTCTTCATAATCCTCAATTTCAACCACTATAGGATCAAATTTGATTGGAAGGCTCCTCAAAACCTTCTCAATGATTTTATGATCTTCAAGAACATCTCCATTTATCTTAATTTGATTAACAATGATCAATATTATAGTGAATAAGTCATTGATAGACTCATTTTATCTCATTTTTATAGTCTCAGAGTACCTTTTTAATAGCTACAACTTAACAATCTTCACCTTGTCACTACCTTAATAGTTATTTTATAAAATGTCCCAAACATACTTAGAGTAGGTATTTGTTACTATCTTTATAAATAATAAATAAAAAAGTGTCATTTGGATGTAGCTAAGAGCCTTGGCATCATTCTTTCTATTATCTCTCAGTGCATTTATTTGTTCTTGAGTGAGGGAATTTAATGTTTCTTGGTCTATAAATTTTGTGTATCCACCCTCTACAAGTTCTTATAGCTGAGAAAAATATTGTCTTCATCTTGATGTACCATACACCATAGTTATATTTCCTTCAAATGTTAGAGGCTACTACTATGAAATACTACTTGATTCCATGTCTTAATATAACTTAAAAACCTCTTTGATCAAATACTAATTGTTGGCACAAGAGGCCAACTATGCAATACTAAAAACCAAAGGGAGAAAATTAAAACTCAAACACATATATGGCTGGATCCTAACAATCTCTGAAGCCAACATGATGAGATAGAAAGTAATTATAACATAAAGCTTAGAACACTTAAAATAGGGGAGATAAATATTTAGAAAAACACACACAAATATGTATATTTATATTATTTTGAAAGATATTATAATGACTGATTACAAATATTGATTCAGTACATCTATAGCTATTTTCATACATACACTACAAAAAAACTTCAAAAATTTCAATTGTGTTTCTTACTATTATTGTTGTTCTTCTTATAATTTTTCTTGCATACTCCTTTTATTTAGACTGATATCACTATATTTTGGTCTAACTATTCTATTTTCCACACAAGATACTACTTCTACACTAGACATATTTTCTACCCTGCAATAGTCACTATATTCTCTATGCATTCATTCTCTATTTTCTCAAAGACTTCTATCTCTCTTTATATTTTCTCTATTCTACTATTTACATTCTCTCCTTTCTATTTTTTATATTCTATAACCTCTAACTCAGGGGAGACTTATCATCATTCCTATAGAGGTTAAAAAATTCCAAAAGGATGGGTGGTAAGTCTTTATGATTTAATGGGATCTATTTTTAGTAGGTAATGTCTCTAAAATATTTTTATGTATGTTTTTTTGTGTTGTTTTTGGCATATTGAGGGTGAAGGCATTATTAGTAATACTCCCATAAAAATAACATAAACCTATATGATTTAATGTTATTGGGAAACCATATCTCATATATGATGTTGCACTTTAATACAAGATGCTAGCTAAAAATGTGGCTACTATTAGATATGGAAAAGATATCATGAATATTTTTAATCAAATATTGATGTTGTGTGGTTAAATTTAATTCTAGATAACCTCTATTTTAGACCTTTCATTAATAATCTCTCAATAATTTTGTTATGGATAATTAATGTATGCTTTCAAATGTCCATGAACTCTCTACATCATTATCTATCTGTAATGGCTAGATATACGTGGTGGGTGAACAATCACCATATCAAAAATTAGAAAAAATGATTGAAAATATCACTTTGGCTTCCATACTCTAGTTTTCAATGAGTGAAAAGTAGCATATTTGATAAATCTCTAAGGTTTTCTCCTCAATGAGGAATCTTAGTCTCTTTTTTCCATATAGTTTATTTTATCTTCCATTTGCTTTTGTTTGGTATATTTCTAGGCATGTTTTGTTCTTTTCCATGCACGTAATGTGGTACCATACATATGGAGAGTATAATATTGGAAATTATTGATAATTTTATGCAAAAAATGAAGTATCACAAAAACACACAACATATAATATTATGGAAAATAATAAATAATAAATAATATATTGAATGTCTTTTTTCTTTTTAAAAATTATACACACCACTTATTGTATTATCATTTATATTTTATTTTATTTTAACATTTAATATTTTGAGTTTTCACACACACACACACACACACACACACACACACACACACACACACACACACGTACGTACGTACACACACACACACACACACATATTTAAACCATAATTTTACATGGATTAGGTGTACATAATATTTCTTTGGCTTATGTGCCAAGGACTAAGGGGTATCCATTCTACCAAATTCACTTGAGGCATGATCCTAGCCTCATCCCTTTTTTGTATTATTAGAATCACAATGACTAAGCAGGGTAGGGAAGGGGCATGTGGGGTAGGGAATAAAGGAGTGAATTATTTTCAAAAATATTTCTTTCAATTACACTTAAGCAATCATGAATCATTCATGATTTAAACAAGAATATAGACCTAGCAAGCAAAAAAAAACTATCCACATAAACATGAAACACAAGAACACATCACATATGTGGGAAAATTTTAAGGGATATAAAACCCATAGATATATAAAAATAGACTATAGTACTATAATACAAAAACTACTTTGAGTGAAGCACCAACTCCAGATGGAGCACCAACCCCAACTAGCCAAGTACCCACTTGATTAGGCTTTTAACAAGCACCCACTTATAAGGAAGCACCAACCACCTAGATGACTCAGTACCAACTCAACCACATAATAATTTTGATCACATTCATAACACTATATTTCTCAACCAATAGATGATGACCATCTCTTTATCTCTTCACACTTTCCCTCTCAAAATTCTTTCTAGGCCTCTTCACTCAACTTGGTCTCTTTAAGATAGATTAGGTCATATGACCTTGATATTCATCTATAGTACCAATGTTATATATTTATGATAGTTTTTATACATACCTATGATATTATAAAATTCTACCTTCTACTCTTCAATGTACTATTTATTTCACTTGCACACTCTTCTTCTCTAACAACCAATTAGGTATGTTAGGCCTTATTCTTATATAATCCTCTAGATCACACACCTCTTGGTAAATGATACAAACTTGTACACTTGTATTACCATTAAAATAGGTATTATAATATGTTTCATATATGAATCATTCATTACAATAGGTCATCCATAACTTAAAATACCAAAACCTCTTTTAAGCCTTAATGAGATCTAATTCAATTAGGTCTTCGTTATTACACATTACCCTTTATCTCCTTGGAACAATTTTAAAGTCAAAACATGATATAAAAACTTCATATTACAATAAAATATACCTAAAATAATCTCATATTAGGTCCATGATACTTTTTATCTCCAACCACCACTTAAAGTATACCATCAGTATTGTTTACATTAGGCCTTCACACACACAGAAAGGTCTATCTTGAATAATTAAAGATACCACACTATATAGCCAAAAAACCATGAAAATAAATCACAAAAAAATAAATTAAAATAACTAAATAAATTATTCAAGTTCATTATAATTCATCACATAAGACAAAAGGACTCAAACACACTCTTGTAGCTTGCTCACTCAAAATTGCCAATTTTTCTCAAAGACCAGTCATGGTGACTTAAAACTCCAACACCTATATAGACATTTTAAATGAATTATTATTAATTTATATGATTATATTTTATCATTATATCATTATTAAATACATATATTATATTTTCAAAAGACAAATATTGGTTTTGCAGACCAATCTCATGACCTTATATCTCACTGTCTCATTTGAACTAGATAGGTCAACTTGTAATCAACTTTTTCACTATATTAAATAACCTCAAAAACATATATAAAACATGAAAATGTATTAAAAGTATTTAAAAATATATATATTTACTTTTTTTCATCATTCTATTATGAAAAAATATTCCTAATCATCTTCTCACTATTGCTTGGGTTTTTCACTATTTACACCATTAGGCCTGTTAGTGACTAGCTAACTTAGATGACTAGTTTAACATAATTAAGGGATAATTTTTTTCCAAAAACCTTAATGATGTGATATAATAATTTTACTCAAGAGAGGATGGTTAGTATTTTTTTAGTTTCAAAATGAAAATAAAATGAATGAAACACACTAACTAGCATAACATCTCTAGGCCTAGACACTAGGGAGAGCTTAGTTAACAAATATGAATAAAACAAACAACTAAAATGAAAAGTAAACCATATTTTAACTTCATTGGATGATACAAAATGACTGTTGTAGTGGCTTTCTCAATTTTTACTCATGATGTCCTTGGCAATAAAAGCTTTTCTACCTCCGTCTCTCCTTGGCACCTTTGGCTTGTGGCTTGGCTTGGCTTGGAATCAATTTGGCATGGTAAACCTAGTTGATTGAGATTTTTAAATAATAATTAATTATAAATTTGTAAAAAATAAGCTTAAAATTCATTTGGTAAGGCCTCCTATTTATATATTTTTACAAATGTCTAGAATCAACTTGAACCATCCATCCTGAGATTGAGATGTGTGGTTGAGGATTAATTCAATTTTTAGAATTAAGTTTATAATTATCCTCATCATGAAATTGGAATAATGGGAAATTAAGAGGCATGGAGGGCATCATGGAAGGCATTGATGAGGCATGGAGGACTTTGATGAGGCATGGGAGGCATGAATATTGATATTTGTGGCATTTATGGCTTATGGATGTCTTCCCAAGAAATGAGGTCTTGATGATGTAGATATTATATATTAATTTATAAAACAAATTATTCAAAAAAATTTCATGGAATTTTTTATTAAGCCTTGATTTGGGTTAATTATTTCTTAAGCATGTTTAAGCACATTATGCATAAATTACTCAAATTGACTAGAATGCCTTGTTATTGGTCCAAAATTCAACTGGATTAGAATTGGAAGGAAATGTTTGATGCATTAAATCCATTATCCCATTTAGGATGTTACCAATAATAAATAAAAAAGGCACGTGTCTTGTGTAAGATATTTGACAAAAAAGAGCAATCTAAAACACCTAAGTACAAAATTGGCATTTTGACTCAAAATGATCTAATCAAAGTTAGCTAGCCCATAAATTTCATTGCTCCATTTAGGGATACCCTAGCTATAGTCAACACTTTAATATGTTATTTTCACATCATTTATCATGTTTTAGTGTTTTTAAGCCAAATTTTACATTTTGGGTGGAAATTAGCCAAAAGCCTAATTGGAAGTTATTGGTGGCCATATTTAGGTGTCTACAGTTTCCCCCTATTTAGGAAGGTATTGCAAGTTATAAGCACAGTAATGTCTTTTAAAAGAATGAAAAGGTCCTATTCTATGCAATTATGATAAACTAATTATATGATGCCCCCTTAAGGGAATGGTTGGCACAAGTAGGTCAACAAATGGTCCCTCAAAAATAAAGAAGCAAAACAAGGGGGCCAAAGAAAGGAAAGATGATGGGGTGAAAACACAATGATATTGAAAAATTAGTCAAAGTCATTGAGAATGCAAGTGGGGCAGTGTATAATGGTTTTCCCAAAGGTGGTTATAAATATTGTACCCTAAATGGCAATGTGGTATGATAACACAAGGATTTGCCTAAAGGTGGTTATAATGATTAAGAAGATAGAGCTACCCCAGTTAAGATAGACAAACAAGATAACAACATACCCCTGTATGGATAGAAAAAAAAATAAAGTGGTGATAACATAATGATTTTCTCAAAGGTGGTTATAATCATTGAGAAATGTAGGTGGAATGGTGTGTAATGATTTTCCCATAGGTGGTTATAATCATTAGACCCTGATTATGGAAAACATGATAAACTTGGTCAAGGATGATGATAATTTAACATAGAAGGTAATGATGAATTGAAACAACTTACTAGTAGGGAGATGCTCATCCAAACTAATAAAGGTTGAAATTCTTTCATGTTTAATTACTCTGTTTGGGATATGATTAGGATGGAATCGAGATGCTAGTGTTAAAGAGATGTCACCATTATTGAATAGACTTATTAAAGCTTAAGTTTGTTGTAGAATGTGTCAATAGGCATCATGGTATAACATCATGAGGACTTGGATAAAATATGCATAAGGATTGACTCCCATAATCCAATACTCAATAAAAATTAATGCACCAATGATAGAAACCATGATGATAATGTAAACATATGAATATGGATGGATTCAAGTGTAAGTGTGGGCAAGAAATCACCCAATGAACACACATAAATTGAATCAAGGTAATAGTGTTGAAAGAAAACCAACAGGGAGAAAAACAAAAAAAATAAGTAGAAACAAACAAACAAACAAACAAACAATGCAATAGAAACCATATAAACATTACCCCTAGAAAATAGGTGACAACTAAACAAATGAACAAAATGGAGGAATAGAAGAAAAGGAAGGGGGTGGCTAAGCTATCTCCATATGCACTAGGAAAATAGATGCCACCTACATAGTTATATGGATGTATTATCCAATAAAAAACTTTAGGCAAAATGTAGTTCTCCTAGGGAATGGAAAGAATCTGATAACTGAAGGAAAAAAATAGAATGGATGTGATAGAAGAAGAGGAATGGTCTTGAAAAATGGAAGGTGTGTGAGAGAAAAGACCAAAAAGGATAGGGAAACTAAGTGACAAGTGGTTTTCTTGTAACTTAGTAAGGGTTCCTAGAATCCTTAAGGCAAAGAAGTGGTCAATGTTTTTGTTCTTTTCTAATGATTTTTCAAATGTTTCTAGAATTTTTTTAAAATTATATCAACTTGATCAAGAATGATGAGACACTTAAATGGTTAAAGCTCACAAAATGACAAGAGAGTTTAAACTTAGGTTGCTAAAAAAATGGTGAGAGCATGGTAGAAAGGGTAACTGAGCTAACCTCAACAAGTATCGAGTGCTACTTACATAGTCCTAGAGTAGGACCTCAAGTCACTGTAGTTTTTCCCTACAGTGAGGAATTTGACTAGTGTAGCAGTCAATTCAAATAAATTAGGCACAATTGGTAAAAAGATAAAGTACAACATAAGAAGTGGTAAGTTGGTATGTCAAGTCTTAATAAACAAATGTTACTCCTAGTTTTCCCATAGGTAGTTATAACTAGAACAAAATGGTATGGATCAATGGTACTAATTTTCCCAAAGGTAGTTATAATTAGTAACAAGACCAGTGATAAGAAAGGAATAACAAATGAAGGATACAACTATTGAAACTTCTATCACATTCCTCCAAAATACACTCTCTATCTAAAGTACTTGAACCAAATAATGAAACTGATTAGATACCTTGATGATAAAACTGTGTAATGAATGGAAAAAACTAAGGTCAAATAGGCTAGGCTTTAGAACACACTAGGTCGATAAAATGGAAGCAAAAAGTGAAAAAAGCTAAGAGGATAGATAAGGATGATATTTTTATAAAGAAGAATAGTGATAAAATGGCATAACTAAAATGGTATTTACAGATAATATGCCTTAATGCTCAAGCATAGTACTACTTGAGATGAATAATATTCATTAGCTCAGAAAGTTCATCTCTGTCTAGTGTGGCAAGCTTGTATGCTCCTGATCCATAATCTATAGTAATGATTAAATGCCCTATCTAGTTTGGTTTGAATTTTCCTTTATGCTTCTTCTCAGTCATGGCATTATTTTGGTTTTATTTAAGAACAATATCGCCAAGTTTAAATGTTCTATACTTAACATGTCGATTATAGTGGCCTTTGAGTCAGTTTTGATATGCTTGAAGATTATTGAGCACAATTGTACACTTTTCATCAAATAGGTCTAGCTCTTGCAGGCGAGCTACTTGATAGTCAAGATCATCCAAGACATGATTGAAAGAGATGTGTAGTGAAGATAATGTGACCTCGATGGGAAGGATGGCTTTAGTACCATAAAAAAGTGAGTATGGAATGGCTCTTGTGGGGGTATGATGATTGGTATGGTATGTCTAAAGGGTGAGGAATATCTTTAGGTGCCAATCATGACCAATATCATTGACAATATTTTTTATAATATTGATAATGATTTTTTTTGATGATTTAGCTTGGCCATTACCTTGAGGGTAATATGATATAGTAAAATGTTGTATGATGTTATATTTAGTACATAGCTAGTCTATGTCCTTATTTTTGAATAATCCTCTATTATTAGATATAATGTCAAAGGGGATATCGTAGTGGCAAATGAGATGGTTGAAGATGAATTTGGAAATTTTCTTTTCAGTCACATAAGTGAGGGGTATAGCTTCA
Source organism: Torreya grandis (assembly GCA_037957365.1). Classification (NCBI taxonomy): domain Eukaryota; kingdom Viridiplantae; phylum Streptophyta; class Pinopsida; order Cupressales; family Taxaceae; genus Torreya; species Torreya grandis. The sequence goes on along the minus strand of JARHVA010006500.1, from coordinate 813,048 downwards.
ACCCACTTAGTGGAATACGTAGTGGTGGTAAGGATATGTTTATGGCCGTCAGTTGAAGTGGAGTTGATCTTCCCAATGAGGTCAAGTCCCCATGTAGAAAATGGATATGGTGTCAACATTAGTTTTAGATTTTTGGTTAGGGCATGAATTATATTAACATGCTATTGACGTTTGTCACACTTCTTTACATATGCAACAACATCTATGTCCATCATGGCCCAATAATAACTAGTATTCAAGATATTTTTAGATATGACTGCCCTACTAGAATGAGCTCCACATACTCCTTCATGAACTTTTCCTAATGCTAGTGTAGACTCTACCAAATTTAAATAATGAAACAAAGTTCCATCAAAACTGTAATGGTAAAGGGTAGATCCAAGTAGAGTATAATGAGTGGAATTATGAATGAAGGACTTGGTTTGTTTTCAAGAGAGGTTAGGTGGTATAAATTGGTCATGAAGGTAGTTTTAAAGGTTTGAGTACCAGATAGAATTAGGACTAACAATATCACAAATCATTATAATGGTTAAAGGTTCAAGACCTGATGTTGATAAATTCATGATGAGGAACTAATATTCTCTAGCGTTATCTATTTGTCAAATTAAAGAGCTAATAGTAGCCATGGCATCCATAGTTATATTACTAGCCCTTGGTATATGCTCAAATTAGATATTTGTAATTTATTATTTTAGGGTACTGACCATATCCTTATAAAGAAGCAACTTGTCATCTTTTGTCTAAAAATGGTCTGTGACCTAATTGATGATTAATTAAGAATCACCATGAACCTTTAGATGAGATATATTACATTATACTACCTATTGAACTCTTGCAACAAGTGCTTCATACTTGGCCATGTTGTTTGTACAAAGAAAGCTGATTTTGAATGATTTAGGGATTAGATCCCCCTATGGTGTAATAAACAATAGGCCTACCCCTGATCCATGTGTAATAAATGAACCATAAAAATATAGCTTACAAAGCTAATCCTATACGGGTGTGTCAATGACAACTATTATGGATTCATCAAGAAATTGAAATGTGAGTGGTTTTGTCTCTATGAGGGGTGCTTCAGTGAGTTGATCTGTAAGAATTTATCCATTGATTACTTTTTGATTGACATACTGTATGTCAAACTCACTAATAAGCATGATCCATTTAGCCATTCTACCTTGTAAAATTATTTTAAATAGCAGATAATTGAGCAGATATACTTTTGAAATGACCATGCTCTTATTAATCAACATGTAATGGCACAATTTCTGAGCTGTGAAGACCATGGCTAGACAAGATTTTTCAATAGGTGCATAATTATGTTCATATGTGACCAAGGTATATCTTAGGTAGTATGTGGCATGCCATTTTCCATTTTTATCATTTTGAGCCAAGAGTGCCCCCAAAGAATTATTGGTAGCTAATAGGTATAACAAGAATGGCTTTCTTGACATATGAGTAAAAGTAGGTAGATTAATAAGATAGTCTTTGAGTTGTTGAAAATCTATTTAGTAGTGATCATCCTAGTGAAATGTAACTCCCTTCTTCAGAAGGTGTATAAATGGATGACACTTATATACTAACTGAGAGATGAAGCATCAGATTGATTGGATCTTACCCTATAGACTATAGAGTTACTTTAAATTGGTTGGTGGTAGCATCTCGATTATAACATGGAATTTAACGAAATCAAATTCAACACCTCTGTGAAACATGATGAAGCCAAGTAATTTACCTAAAGTTATGCCAAACACACATTTATTTGGATTGAGTTTGACTTTTTACTCCCATATTCTTTCAAATATCTTACACAACACTATTGGATGGTCAACCCTAGTTTTGAATTTTCCTAATATGTCATCGACATAGTCTTCAACAATATCATGCATCATATCATGGAATATGATAGTCATGGCCATTTTATATGTAGCTATAACATTATTAAGGCCAAATAGCATTACCTAATAACAAAATGTTACCCATGGAGTGGTGAATGCTATTTTATTTTGGTCTTCTAATGTTATTCTAATTTGGTTGTATCCTAAAAAGCCATCCATGAGTGAAAGCATTTCATAACCTACCATGGAGTCAATGATCATGTCAATAATAGGTAATGAAAAATAATCTATAATAAAATCTATGTTGATGTCTCAAAAATTAGTATAGATTCTAATCTCTTCAAGCTTTTTACTAATAGGTACCACATTAGAGATCTATTTTGAGTAGTCAATAGATAAGATACATCCTACTTCTAAGAGTTTTTATAACTCTTTCTTTACCAATACAACAATGAAAGGATGCATCTTATGTAGCTTTTAATTTAAAATTTTGGCATTAGGATTAACCATAAAGTGGTGCAAAACCAAGGCAGGGTCCAAACCTAGCATGTCAGAATAGGCCCATGCAAAGATATCTACAAATTATCTCAACAGAGCTGTAAAGATTTCATGTTCCTCCTCAATGAGGGACATGCCTAATTTTATCCATTTTAGGTCTGATGGAGTCTTGATATTTACCTCTATTGTATCTTTGTCTAGAAAGGTCAAACCATTTTCTAGGATAGTAGGCAACGACTTGAATTATTGGACTATGTCAGGGTCCTCTATTATGACTTGGTCTTCAAATTCTCCTAGGCATGATGAATATGAGTCCCCTAATGGGAGATATAGTTATATGACAGAAATAGTTATAAATTCTTGAATAATTTGATCAAATACTTGTTGTTGTGAAAAACTAAACTTAGATCCATAGGAAAGTTCATCGTTGGTGGTCTCTTGGTCTAAATATAAATAAGAATGAACATCCCCATCTAATGGCACTTGAAACATGTTTTCACCACTAGACTAGCCTTTATCTTGACTTTTTCCCTGGTTAAAAAGTGCCTCAAAGAGGTTTTCACTTTAGGACCTCAATGTTTTACTTATTTGTTTTTGGCTAAGGGTGTTCACCCGCTCTCCAAATAGGCTACAAGATCCAATGTAATTAAGAATTTTGACTTGTGATTTCCCAATGAAATGTTGTCTCTTAAGGCCTAAAAATTCATAGAATGCCTCATCATTCTATAACTCATCATTTGGTAGATTAGATTCTTGTTGGTTCCAATCTATCAGTTGGGGATAATATAATGGGAATGGGTGATGATGAATGACTAGGGTAAGGATTCAAATGACATTTTTATCAAACATGTTAGTTTCAGCTAAGTTATCAAAGGTGAGGCTATGATCAGACTCTACTTCACTATCATCATCATCATCATCACTAGTCGATAGTGATAGAGTTTGAATAATATATGTGGGGTCACCCCCATGTAGTTTAAATCCAAGTCCATAAGGTATTTCATACTTAGTCATAGAAATTGGCTCAATGGTTCCTTGATGATTTGATTTGAGGCCTCTTCCTTCATAATTTTGATTCTCCATGATCCTATTGGGAATAGGATACTTTATACTTCTACAATAATCAACTTGGTTTTCATTGTATGACCATGATTCATCCGCTTCAAGAGGGTCAATTTCTAGACCAGATGCTGGTATAAATGTGACATGTCTCTTATCTTTGTTCTTTTATTACCAATGCATATATGGGGTGACTTTAGGTCACCCAAAGTTTTTTGGATTCTAAGGAAGATTTGCAATATGAAATGTATCATGGATCACATACTCTCCCAGTCTATTATCTAAAATAGTGAAATGATTATAAGCTTTAGGAGGTAGCATGTGGGAAATGGAATCTAAGGTATTAGGATCTATGCAATTATCTAGTGAAGGATCAGTAAGTATGGTCTTTCTTTTATCCTACTTAGAACTTGGATTCATGCCGTATTGATAATTATGGCTTTGAAATTTGGCTTTAAGATGTTTGAAGTGTTCATATGGGTGTAAATATATTAGAATATTCACTTCCTTCCCTGAGTGGAAAAACTTGATACATTAGTGCAATGTTGATGGGACTGCATGAATCTCATGTAACCAAGGCCTACCTATAAGCATATTATATGAAAACTTAAGATCAAGCACATGTTAAAGTGTATCATGGGTCAAAGGCCCAATGATAACTATCAAGCTAATGGTGCCTTGTGATTCTCTTTCCTGATTATCATAAGCTTTGATGGTTATTATTTTTGGTTGGAGATCTTCCATTATGTATACAAGAAGCTTTATGAGCTTTAGAGACACTATGTTGAGGCCTGATCCAAAATCTATAAGGACATGTTTCAATTTATGTTGCTTTATATAAACTTCTATGTATAATGGGTTATTATGAATCACACAAAGGGAAGATATATCACTTTGGTTGAATGTGACTTGTTAGGTTAGAGCTAGGTGTCCAACTAAAGCTTGAAATTTATCAAGAGATATGTCACTATCAATAGTGGATTGGGTTAAAAAATCATTCAAGATTTTCTTGTGGATTAATGATGTTCATAAAAAATCTAAAATAGAAATTTGTGCTAGTGTATTCTATAATTATTCTACAATATCAAACTTCTTGTCTTGGTCAGTATTGAATGGTTTATTCTGAGGCTAAATAGACGGTTGGATAACAAGTAAAGTGGTGGATTGTTGTGGGCTTGGGATAGTAATATTCAACCTTTGAGTTGTGATTGCACAATTGAGATTAAATATTAGACCATTATTGCTAACAAATATTGGGAATGGTGTGGGAGTAGATAGGATAAGTCTTGATTGTTAGTGCACTCGCATGTGGTCATGTGGCAAGAATGAGTTGTCAATATAAGGTCTAAAAGGGGAAGTCCTAATTTTTTGGTTTTCTTATATGCACTCTTAGGTCAAAGAGGGATTATCCATGTTATTTGGTTGAATATTATTGTTTAACAATGGTCTAGGTTGAGTAGTGCTTGGTTTAGGATTAATGGAGATGGTATTAACACTAACCCCTATAATATGACCTACAACCCTATTGTAGTCATGTGCCACTACATGGTAGGTTTGTTGGTTGTTACCATTATTACCTTAGTTTCATCCATTGTTCTATCATTATGGGTTTTGTTATTGATTTTATTGATTCTATTGGTTCATTTTTTGATTTTAATATTGTTGATTTTGCTATTGCACTAGCCATTATTGTTGTTGTTATTGATTATTCTACTTTTATTGATTATTATGTCAAGGAAAAGGGTTTTTATAAATCCCAAGAGTTTGATTAGAAGTGGAAGCACCATTATCTAATGTTATCTCCCCATTATCCAACATATTCTCAATTAAATGCTTAATTTGGACACATCTTCATAGATTATGCTCATTGACCCGATGATAGTCACAAAATTTGTTTTCATGGTATCAATTAGGATAAGGAATGCCTTATAGATAATGCTTTGGTATAGGCTAAATAATTAGATTAGTAGTATCAAGCTTAAAAAATACATACTCAATAGGTTATCCTAGGTCACTAAAGACATGACATGGAGGCACGATTCTCCTAGGAGGAGGGGTTTGCAATGGTAAAGGCTATAGTATTTGTTGTATAGGTCTTGGTTTTTGTGCTTGTAGTATTGGTTAGAGAGGTTATTGGGTAGGAGTCGGCTGAAAAGGTAATGTAGATGATGTTTTCACTATTTAGACATGATGGGATTTGATTACTCCATTTTCCACAACATTCCTATTGCAGTTGAATTACTTTGGTCTTTCTTGGTTATTGGTCTATGATGGTTGTGATGCTTGCAGTTGAATGGGATGTTGATGTTGGCCATTTCATTGATTGGTACCTTGATTTTGACTAGTTTAATTAAGCTTGATGACTTCTTTATTGATGAATGCCTACTTGATCAACAAATGTTTATCAATGATCTCTTTGAAAGTATGTGCACATTGCAGTTCTAGATGATAAGCTATCTCACTATGTAAATTTTTAGTAAACATAGTGGATAATTATTTATATAGTAAACTATGGGTGAAATGGCTTTCAATGGCTCTCCATCACTATAGATAACTTTCAAAACTTTCACCATCTTTTTTCTTTGCTTATGTTAAGTCCACTAATGAAATATTATGTTTGATATTATAGGAAAAGTGCTATACAAACTTATTAGAAAGATCATCAAAATTTGTTACTAAATTTTTGGGTAACTTTAAAAACCACTCCACTACTTGTCTAGCCAACCTCTTGGGAAACAACAACAAAAGATATATGTCACTATATACCACTAGTTGACATGCAACAAAGAATTTAGTCAAATGGGCCTTAGGGTCACCTTTCCATTTATATTTATCAAATTTTAGTGGTTCATATCTTAGAGGAAATGGTATCTATAAATACTCCATGTTGAATGGATAGGAACACATGTCATCCAATTTGAAATTTTTAGTTTATTTCCCAGCCTGAATGGTAGCAATTACATCCTTCATCTATTACAATTCTTAGGATAGGAAACTAGAAGGAACATTGGTTTGAGGGAGAATATTAGTTTGGGTAGATGGTTGGGAGGTCACAAGTGGGACACTTTGACCATGATATGATGGAGATACTTATTGGGGTATATTGGTTTGGTTGGGGAACTGATTAGGAATACACATATGTGGATTAGGATGTACTTGAAATTGCACATTTGGTTTTACAATATTTTGGTTTGGATTGGTGATAAAGGTTTGAATTAGAGGATTTTATGGTTGGGATGGAGGGATATAACTATATTGTCCCTATTGTAGTTGAAAAGGGACATGTTATCGACTAATCAAACCTTGTTGTTGAGTGGGAACTTCTGAACCAGGACACTATCTCTAAATTTTTGGCACATTTTGAACCAATGTTTGTCTAGTAGGTACTTAATAAACATGGGAGCCTCCTGGTTGCATGAATCCCTATGGGGAAGTGAAAACAAGTTATAGATTCAACTCTATCACTGACCAATATTTGCACACTATTGACTAGTCATTATTTGGTTTTGGATTGGCATATTAGTCTATGACTAAAGAGGTATGTTTGTCATTACCTGGCAAGGTGGAACATTGGTTACCCCAGATTGAAGTGGAAATGTATTTATCCTCTATTGTGTTGGTACATTATATTGTGCCTACTATTGTGGAATACTACTCATTACTTGTTGAGGAGGAGTAAGATTCATCATATTCTATCATCGAGGCATGATATTGGCCATTATTTGACTACATAGTCTCATAGGTTGTACACTTGAGGAAGTAGCCAGTTGAGGTTGGGATGTAGAAAATCCTATCCCCTAGTATGATGATCCACTCATGGAATTAACTACATGCACATGTTATTGGCTAGTTGTTTATACATTAGTACCACTTTGATTGGGATTGGATGCTACTTGCACATTGTCCACTACATTTGGTTCACTATTCTACATAGAGGCTAAAGAAACTTCTTCAATAATGGGCATATGCATCAATTTATCTACAGAATTAGTTTACATGAATGGGTTGGATCTCAAATTCTCTTGTCTAGTTAACTCTATCAACACTCTTGTTGAAGAAACTATGTTAATAAGAGGTTTTCTTATCATGTTCATTTGATTGAAATTATGTGCTAGATTCAGGTAGGTTTGATATGCTATCTAAATTTGGTTAAAGTGGTCTTCCATGATGTTTTTGCCTTAATTAGATATATTAGGGTCTTGATACATTGTTTATACTAGAGCCATAAGATTGATAGAAGAAGCTTATTGATCATAAATGATATTTTGGGGCACTCTTACTAGGATTGATAAATTCTCATGGGGGAAGTCTGCTAGAAACTTGCCCCTACCTGTATGGATCTAACTAAAATCTCATCTTTGCTCTCTAAAAATGTCACTCAAATAAAAATGGATCATATGTAAAATTTGTATTAGCAAAATATGATTGTTGAAGAACTGGCTCATCCACTATGGGTATTGTAGCTAGGTATTGTATGGTTTGTTCTTGGTCTTGTTCTGAATAGGATGGTGTATTAACTAAATAATTAGCTAATAGATCTTGGCTTTATACCCCTAATTGAGTATTATAAGAGGGATAAGAATCCATCTCATAAGGAATATTATTTACATAGGGTCTTGCACCATTTCTTCCTACACAACCACATTACTAATCCCTAGATTGTACATGAGTCCACTACGGGTGTAGGAATACATGTTGGGATCCATAGTCAATGCTTTGCAATAAAATTTCAAAGAGTTTTTCAAACTCTAAAAATAAAATTTCTAAAATGGATGATGTTCCAACTTGGTATAGGTTCGTTAAAAGGATTAAAATATTTATGCAAAGATTTGTGAGAAAAAAAGCTAGAATGAAGTATCTAACATTCACTATTCACACAAAGATAAGTAAGTAAATGGACCAAAATAAAATGCCTAACTCTAAGGTCAAAGTGTTTCAAATTAGCCTAATATAGAGATTTAAAAGTTGCTATTTCTTATGGCCAAACATGGTGTCAAAAGCTAGGCTCAAATAAGGCATATGCTGCACTCTTGGTCAAATGACGTCAAAATCTAGACTTTGAAAATAAATGAAAGTTTTAATCTAATAGATTTCAAAAAATTCTAACAAACACTAGGCATTTGATTCTTGGGTATGAAATCGATCAACTAAGTATAAGGTATGAAACAAAAGGAAATTTTAGAGATAGATTATTTTATCACAAAAAATGGTATAAAACTTAGTTCTTATAACAAATAAGCTAGACAAAAGTGAATGGTATAACTGTGCTTAGACAAAGGATCACAAAAGTACACTTAGATTGGTCTAAAAATGTAGGAACAAATTTGAACTCTATGAAAAAGGGTATATGAAACAATATTTGAAATGTTTTGGGTAGCGTAATGACGTTACACTACCCAAATAGTGTGACAAAAAAGTTTGTTTCAAAAACTCTCTAAGGCAAAGATAGTTTCCCATAATTATGATAGCATAACACTACTTTTATTGACTCAAAATGTTGTGGTGCATAGACTCAAAGTGAAAGTGTTTACCAAAAAAATTCATAAGTCTATCAAGTGATGATAATGATTATGAGTCTTAAATGGCCTTCAACCCAAATTGGAAATTAAACCTAAGTTTCCTTAAGTTTAGTGTAAATGGCAAACCCACTTAACACATCAACCCTATGAAATTATAAAGGTGCAATTTTGAATTTAGATTATAAGTGAAGGAATTAACAACTTTGGTAAAGGTCTAGATTCAATTTGGGTAGCATAACTATGCCAAAGTGGATGATATGACTCCCAAGTTTTTTATGAAATTTGAACAAGGCAAATTGATGATCTCATGTAGGCAACATAACGCCTCCTTGTTCAAAGAGAAATGAGGACCATGTGTTTTGGTTTGAATTGTTTGTTTACACCAAATTTTGACTCCAAACAAGACTTTAATCTAGGATAAAAACTCAATTGATTAATCACCATTAGACTCTAAACTGACAAGGTTGCTTGGTATTGTTGGAATCCATCCATATACACCATTTGAGAGGATTTTAAGTGTTCATCCAAAAGTAAATGTGAATTATATAGTAGGGTATTTAGACCCCATTTCTCTCAAACTATAATACTATGACATGGACCTTGAGGCACACCTTGCACTAATAATACTTCTGTAGCAAGTGGGGATTTGTTTAAGATCTAACAAGTTTCTAAACTCTCTAGGAGAATCAATTAAAAAATGACTTTCACACCAAATAATATAAAATAAAAGCATAGATTTTAGGTCTGTATCACTTGGCTTATTGTAAAAAGTTCTAGTCCTTTTTGAAACCACTACATCTTATTGTTCACTCAGTGTAGTGTGATGTCCAAAGTACAACTACATCCCATGTGAAAATCCAATTAGGATCTAAATAAAGTTAATGTCGAGAGGTGAAACCCTAGGTTAAAACTTCCCTAAATAACTTGTGGGAGGTGATGAATTCCCCCTTGCAAGCCAAGTTTGCATAAAAATAAAGAAAGCATGAAAATAGAAAGACTTTAGGGTCATTTTCAAGGTCACCCAAACATTGATGAGTTTTTAGGGAGTGCTTTAAATGAATTTATTTCTAAGCCTTGGACTAGGCTACTTGAAATAAGAATGGTGATTTTGATTCTAAGGGTTCCTTAAAGGGCACAAATGGAAGAGCATACATGAAATACCCCTCTTTTTGCCAAAAAAAAATAGATCAAGCAACTATTGAAGACAAAAATCTTGGAAAGATGAGTTCATTATTAAGCCCAAATAAAAATGAGGTGGTATTCATTTTACCCCTTCATCTTAGTTATAACTTTGAAAACTAATGATAAAAACTCACTTAAGCACTTAAATGTTCATTTAAGCACCAAAATAATGTTCCTAATTAATTTTAAGCATGCAAAAGGTGATCTAAAAATGTATTTAAAAAATGTCAAGATTGGTCCTACAATAAAAATGTTAGCATGTCCTTTAGCCTTGATGCTCTTTTAGGTTTGAAAAAATGAACTTTAAAAAAAGAGCTCTCAGGTTTGTGTTTTAGGAAAAACATAGTGACTGATGTCAATTATATAACCGATGATAGTTACACTTATAATTGATGACAACAATATAATTGACATCAGTTATACCAATAGTGACTGATGATAGCTATCCAATCAATGTCAGTTTTAATAGTTGACATCTATTACTGTGTAAACCTGTGGCAAATAAAAATGGTGAAACAAAGTTAGAAAATAAAATTGCAAGAGTTCTAATTATCCAAATGAAGATTTTAAAGCTACAAAATGATCTTCATGTGTGGGATGTGTCTAGTCCCACTTGGTGTGACATATGTGATCTAAGAATTTGACTCAAGAGAGGATGGTTAGTATCGTGTTAGTTTCAAAATGAAAACAAAATGAAAGAAACATACTAACTAGCATAACATCTCTAGGCCTAGACATTAAGGAGAGCTTAGGTAACAAACATGAATAAAATACAAAAATAAAATTTAAAAGAAACCATCTTTTACCTTCCTTGGATACTCCAAAATTCTTGTTGTAGTGGCTTGTTTGGTTTGTGCTCATGAAGTCCTTGGAAATGGAAACTTGTCTACCTCCATCTCTCCTTGGCACCTTTGGCTTATGGCTTGGCTTGGCTTGGAATTAATTTGGCATGGTAACACTAGTTTCTTGAAGCTTTTGGAACTAATCTTGCAATATAACTTTGCACAAATTAATCTTAAAATTCATGTGTTAAGGCCTCCTATTTATAGATTTTTGCAAATGTTTAGAATCAACCTCAACCATCCATCCTGAGATTAAGATGTGTGGTTGAGGATTAATTCAATTTTTAGAATTAATTTTACAATTATCCTCATCATGAAATTTGGAAGAAGGGTTAGTTAAGAGGCATGGAGGGCATCATGGAAGGCATTGATGAGGCATGGAGGGCTTTGATGAGGCATGAGAGACATGAATCTTGATATTTGTGGCATTTATGGCCTAGGGATGTCTTCCCAAGAAATGAGGTCACCTGATGATGTATATATTCCATATTCATTTCCAAAACAAATTATTCAAAAAGTTTCCATGGAATTTTTGATTAGGCCTTGATTACGGTTAATTAGTTCTTAAGCATGTTTAAGCACATTGTGAACAAATTACTTAAATTGATCAGAATGCCTTGTTATTAGTACAAAATTTGATTAGATTGGAATTAGAAGGCAATGTTAGATGCATTGGATCCTTTATCCCATTTAGGATGTTACCAAAAATAAATAACAATGACACATGTCTTGTGTAAGAGATTTGACAAAAAAGAGCAATCCAGAGCACCTAGGTACAAAATTGGCATTTTGACTCAAAATGATCTGATCAAAGTTAGCTAGCCCATAAATTGCATTGCTCCATTTAGGGATACCCTATTTATAATCAACACTTGAATATGTTAGTTTCACATCATTTAGCATATTTTAGTGTTTTAAAGCCAAATTATGCATTTTGGGTGGAAATTGGTCAAAATCCCGATTGGAGGTTATTAGTGGCTAGATTTAGGTGTCTGCACATGAAAATTAAGCATAATTCTCTATCTTCTTCATCCATCCATTTTCTTACTAAGTCCAGTAAAATTTTTGATAGCTATAATAATTTTTTTAGATATAAGCCTATGACTCAATATTTTCTCTCTCCTCTCTCTAACCAATCCCCCTTGAAGGTACCTGGGAAAGTCCACTATAAGATCCAATAGCTTAACTAATTAAATAAATCCATCCTAAGAAATTTTTAGAAACATCTTCAACATCGGGTCCTTATTAGCATTCTAGGAGGGTTTAAACTTGTTTGCACTCTTAATGATCATTCATAAAGCATAGCTCCTCAATCCAAAAAATAATGACTATAATTTTAAATTAGGACCCATACCCATATAATATGAATAGTTTATATTCCCATGCAAAGGTTTTATGAGATAATACACATAAGAAAACCCTTCTCGGGTTGAGAACCCTTCATTATGTGCACTCAAGAGACCTAAAAACCACTTTTTATGCATTTTATTGCAAACCTTGACCTAAAATTTTATGAAAAAAATTAAAAAAACATGCCTCACTTCTAATAATTATTACATGATCTCAAACACCTTAAAATCTAATCATGACCCCTCATAAGACCACACACTCTCTCTTTTCTCTTCTAGACCTTGACTTACAAACCACATTAGGACTTTAAAATGACTTTCATGACTCTTTCCATACACTCTCCACCTCAATAAAATAATTAAAAAACCTCTCTAATTCTCAAAAACTACCATACATGCTTCACATGTCTTGAGAATATATCATGACACCTCATTAGACCATGCATGGTCTAGAAGTGGTCTAGGTGTAGACTTGGTCTAAAGGTCCTATCCCTATAGGCTCACCCTGAGAATATCACGAGTGTTATAATACCATAAATACATGATTAAAAAACTTCATACTTCCACTCATGCTTGTTTTCACTCATCTCACTAAACCACCATGCTTAAATCTTCTCACTAGGACTTTACATGCCATGACTAGTGCCATGACTAGGCTTCTTAAGTAATTGAAACTTGACAACTGACCTTGAAATATTTATAAAATTATCTACACTTTACTTACATGATCACAAAATTCCAAAAAAATTATCACATGATTATGCCTACTTACTTCACCAAACTTCACTATGCACACCTTCTCATAGGGTTTAGATTAGGCTTCTTAAGACACCTTGTGCTCAAGAGCTATTAATAAAACATGCTTACCTCAATGATATTAAAAAATAACATTCTTTAGAAAATAATTTCACACAAGATTCATCTTTTTGACATTAATGACAAAAACATGCCAACAAACTCTTCCTTTGTTATTGATGACAAAACATTCTTTAATTTGTTAACTTTCATCTCCCCCAATTTGGTCAATCTCCTTTATTAAAAATTGTCCCCCTTTAACATTAATGAAAAAGGTTCATACACACTAAAATTCCTTGGATCATAGTCTTTGAAACCAAAACACTCAAAATATAGAACTATGAGTTTATGAGCCATCATATAAATATGATCCCCCTATTTCCATCCATACCTTGTCAACATTACTCTCCTACATTTGGAGCTAATGAACCACATGTCTAGATCCTCCTAAGTACTTGTATTTTTAAATGAATGATATGGGTAGGAATTACATATAATTCTTATCTTAGGTGTTCAAATGTTACCTTTGGAATTTGTTTGATCAATTTTTTTGCAATCTAATCCTATGCAGAGACATTCAATTCTAAAACTTTGTTCACTTACCTTCTCTCTTAGAAAATGATTCCTAATGGGAGTGTTCTTGATCCTTGAGTACAAGACAAGGTTATTAAGGATGCTTATATCACTTGTATTATCATAATAGATAGGGATAAGACCATCATACTATACCTTGTAGTCTTTTAAGGTCTATCTCATCCATAAGACTTGAGTACAACATGAATATTTTACAATGTACTCAAATTCAAAAGTGGATAAAACTAATGATTGTTATTTTTTGATTATCCATGAAACTAGGCAACCACCTAAGAATAAAGACCCTCTACTGGTACTCTTCCTATCATGTAGACTTCTTGCCTAGTCTACATCTGTATAGGTTGTCAAATTGAACTCCTTGATTCTTGGATACCACAGCCCAAACTCCATAGTCCCCTTGAGATACTTGAGTATCCTTTGTAATACTTACAAATGATTTTCCTTTGGATTTGCTTAAAACCTTCCCATAAGACCTACTTCTTACATGATGTCAGGTCTAGAGGGAGTGGTATATAAAAATTTTCCAATCATTGACCTATATGATGTATGATTAACCTTTGGAGACTCATCTTCCTTGCTCAACTTACACCCTTTGATCATAGGTCTACTAATTTATTAAAATATTCCACCTCAAAATTATTCAACATCTCTCTTATGTACTTGGATTGTGAAATGAATATACCTTTTTTAAATTGAGTGATTTACAACCCAAGAAAGAGTGATAGTTCTTCCAACATGGACATCTCAAACTCTTTCATCACCTCTAAAAAGGCCTTGGTCATGTTATCATTATTTCCACCAAAGATGATGCCATCCACATATAAAATTACTATCAACTTATGGTCATAATCTATCTTTATGCATATATTACTATCATTCAATTTGAAAATCACTCAATTTGTAACTCCTCTTTTGAATCCTTGATTCAATAGATACCTATCTAACCTAACATACCAAGTTCTAGGAGATTAATTTAGACCATAAAGAGACTTTTTCAATATGTAAACATAATCCTTGTCACCTAATATTGAGAACCCCTCAGGTTACTCTATGTATACCTCCTCTTTTAAATTCCAATTCAAAAAGGTAGATTTGACATCCATCTAGTATACCTTGAACCCTTTAAATCTTGCATATGCTAGAAACAATCTGATGGCCTCCAATCTTACTACTGGTGCAAAGGTCTCCTCAAAGTATATCCCTTTAACTTATTCATATCTATTAGATACCAATATATCCTTTTTCCTAGTGATATCTCCATTTTCATTGAACTTATTTCTAAATAACCACTTTGTGCCAATGACATTATTGTCTTTAGGCCTAGGAACTAGTTCCAAAGTCTCATTCTTATTTATTTGGTCAAACTCCTCATTCATATCATATGTCCAAAAAATTTCTTTGCTTACTTCTATAAGATTCTTAGGTTAAATATTATGTAAAAGATCAACATTCTCTTGGTTTAGATTACTTACCAATATTCTCCTTGTTTGCATACCTGAATTCTTGTTGCCAATGATTTGAGATTCAAGATGATCTCTTTGAATTTATCTTGAGGGGCCTTTTGATTCTTATCTCTCCTCAACTTATTCTTATTCCTCATCAATTTATACAATTTCCTATTCATTTTTGAAGTTAATATTCTCTAAAGTATCCTTTGATTGTGAGTGTGATTTCCTAGTCTCATCAATCTTCATATTGGTGTTTTCCACTATCTTCTATAACCTCTTGTTATAACATCTATATGCTGAGCTCATTGATAACTATCCTAAGAATAAACCTTCATCAAATATGGAATCAAACTTTCCTAAGTCTTCATCATCTCTTTTGATGAAACATTTGCTCCCAAATAATCTAAAGTGTTCCACATTATCAGGTCTACCTTTTTATAGTTCATAAGGAGTCTTATTGACATTAATTCTCATCTATATTCTATTAAAAATGTAGAATATAGTGCTTAATACCTCTCTCCAATATTCATCAAATAATATAGACTCATTTATCATAGTTTTAGCCATCTCTTGAATTGTCCTATTCGTTCTTTCCCCTACCCCATTCTGCTAAGGTTTCCTAGCTACCGAATATTGTCTCCTTATTCTATGAACCTCAAAAAAGTCATCAAACTC
Source organism: Torreya grandis (assembly GCA_037957365.1). Lineage (NCBI taxonomy): Eukaryota > Viridiplantae > Streptophyta > Pinopsida > Cupressales > Taxaceae > Torreya > Torreya grandis. The sequence continues at coordinate 797,252 of JARHVA010006500.1, read as the reverse complement.
ATTAGACAAAAAATATCCTCCTCTTTTAGATCTTCGATAGTTGATCTTTTCATTCTTATCATTCTCAACAAGAGTCTTGAATTTATTAAACTTCTCAAGATCTTCTGACTTTTCTTTCAAAAATGATACCTAAGTCATTACTATGAAGTCATCTATGAGTAACATGAATTAGATATCTCATTGAATGATTTGAATTCTTGTATGGCCACAGAGATTGGTGTGTATTAAATCCAAGAGTCTTGTAGTAGATTACTCCTTAGACTTGAACCTTATTCTAGTCTACTTACGATGTTGACATGCCTTCTAAAGTATGTTTTTAGATTTGGTGATATTAGTCATGTTCTTTACAGACTTATTAGTGCTTATCTTGACCAGATTATCAAATTTTAGGTGACCTAACCTTATGTACCATTGCCAATGTTCATCCATCTTGCTCATAAATCATATTTCCTTCTTGATCTCATTCAAGACATAAATTTTTCTTTGTCCTCTTAACATAGGTAATTAGCCTTCGTGGTTTAGCTCTCCTTATCTCACACCTTATATCATGAAAAGTTAGTGTGTGTCCTTCATTTCACATTTGACTTAAACTAATTAGGTTATGTTTCAAACCTTCTAGATATAACACATTTTGTGTCTTGGTCCTCCCATTGTCTAAACTTAATATACCCTTGCCAACTATATTAACAATTGTTTTGTCTTTAAACATCACTATTCCTACAATATTCTTCTTCAATGAGATGAACTTATTTTTGTCTCTTGTCATGTGTCTTTAGAAACTACTATTTATATACCATTTCATGCCTTCATCTTGAATGTTAAAGGTAGATTGAGCTAGTATGGAATCCTATTTAGTCTTTTATTCCTCCTTAACAAACAATTCATCCCAACTCTTGGGATTAATATGATCAATCCTAAATTGATTTGGCTTCCACACCAATATTTGACCCTTTTTATGCACTCTAAGATCTTCATATATCTTGTTGAAGTTTGAAGGTCTTCTAACTCTATTAGAACAAAATCTTGCAATGTATCCCATATTATGACAACTGTGGCAAATAATATTTCTATACTTACCTATTGAATGATCACTCCTTTTTCCATGGTCCGATGATAAATTATCCCTTATTACATTGGGATGCCTAATTTCTATTTTCATATTGATACTCTTGACTTGTTATAACTTCTCACGCTCTTTCTCAAACTTTATCATTTTGTCTATGAGCTGCTCATATTCAACTTTCAAGGAATCTATCTCTGTCTTCAACTAATAATGATTAAATTTCTTTGATCTAAAATTTTTATTGACACCTTCTAATTGATTCTTGAGATACTTGATAGTATTATTTTGATGCTTCAAATCCTCTAGTGAACTTATGAGCTTAGCTTCAAGGTCTACTTTAGCTTATCCTTCCTTGTCATATTAGACTTCTTCATCATACATGTCTTCTTATTTTTGATCACTAAACATCTTGTGCTTCTTTGGATCACCTTCAATCTATTAGGATTTATTTAAAAGAACATGATTTTATGCCAATTATTTTTAATCATAATGACTAGGGGGTTGGTGAATCAGTCTTCAAAAACATTTCTTTCAATTACACTTAAGTAATCATGAATCATTAAAACAAGCATATAAACCTAGCAAGTAAAAATAACTATGCACATAACCATGAAACACAAGAACACATCAAATATGTGGGAGACCCTTAGGGGGAATAAAAAATATATATCTCTATAAATGGACTATATTATTGTAAGACAAAAACTAATTTGAGTGAAGTGTCAACTCCACATGGAACACCAATCCCAACTAGCCAATCACCCACTTGAATAGGATTTTAACAAGCATCCAATTTAAAAGAGGCACCAACCCCCTAGATGACTCAACATCAACTCAACCACTTGATTATTTTGATCACCTTTAGAACATTATGTTGTTCAACCAATAGATGATGACCATCTCTTTAGCTCTTCACACTCTTATCCCTCTCAAACTACCTTTTAGTTCTCTTCAAGACAAATTAGGTCAAATGACCTTGATATTCATCAATAATACCCTTATTATATCTTCATGATAGTTTATATACATCCCTATGATGGTCTATAATACCTCCTTCTAAACTTTAATGTACTATTTCTTTCACTTTCACACTCTTCTTCTCTAACAACTAATTAAGCCTATTAGACCTTGTTATTATACAATCCTCTAGATCACACACCTCTTGGTCAGCCATACACACTTACATAATTAGATTAACCTTAAAATAGGTCTTATAACATGTTTCATACATGAATCAGTCATTACAATAGGTCATCCACAACTTAAAATACCAAAACCTCTTTCAGTCCTTAAGGAGACCTAATTCAATTAGGCCTTCATTAGTACACATTACCCTTTGATCTCCTTGGAACACTTTAAAACTCCATAAATTCTAGGAATAATTCATATACCACTTAAATATACCCCCATTAAGCTCATCTTAGGTCCATGAAACTTTTTTATCTCTAACCACCTATTGTAACATCAATTTTCACCCTTGGAGATGGTTCTTCAAGTTCTCTCCAATTTAGCTACACTATTGGAACAACCTCAAGATGTGGGTTTTCTATGGTGAATTTGAACACTCGAATAAGGCCAGATTCATCTTGATGGATCACCTATACTAATGCTACTATAAGAAAAAGGTTTAGAAAGAGGAAAAGGGATCATAATAAGGCTAACAAGTTGCTACACCAAATACAAATGGAATATTCCTATAATCTTGAACCCATATTGGATCAACACAAGATAATGCTAGCTTACACAACCTCAAAATCAAGCTAATTACATAAGTATTTCATAGACTATGTCTAAGAAGCAATGAATACAAACAAAGAGGACTTATAAGACTCACTAAAATCCTACATCAATGGTATAAATAACACTAATCTAGACCTACAGATAACTTAAAATCACCTTAAATGAGGTAAATAAGAAAGATAATGGATATGGAAGAATCACCTTCACAAGACCATCATGCATAACTCACTAAACACTAATCCAAGGTAAGAGATAGGCAAAGAAAGTCATTTATTTCTTCAAGAGGTAGTTCTTAAATATTTTTGATAGGGTTTAACCTTATCAAAATTAACATATCTTTTGATTTCTCAAAGAGTCCCCTGAAAATTAACCAAGAACAATCAATGAACTACCCATTTTAATGAATGCTACACCATCTTTTTACCCAATCAAGATTGATCCTTAATTTATAAATTAACTTGAATTAGATCCAAAACTCTTCTATATTTCTCATTGGTTGAGAAATATGCACTAGAAGATAGGAATTTATTCTATAGATAATGAGTCATGATACTTTCAAGGAATAAATATCCTTAAGATCTGAACAACAATTAAATGCTCTACTATGCTATAATCACTAGATATCTTTGCTTGATTCTCTATGCCATATCCCATTTGAATTTTTTATAAACACAAAATCTTCATATATTAAATATGATAGAGCCATACAATGTAGACTTTGAGTGGTGATAAGTACCTTTTTATCGAGGATCTAGCTATATCAAATATGAGACACTTATTCATAATCATTCATCTACCCCTTTTCAATATGTGAACATAGGTTTAATATAGATGAAAACCAATCTCATTTATTGGTTTTAATATAGTTATCCTATCGATGAAAAGCCTATAGGACATGTATCTTTGTTCTTAATCCCTATTCTAGCTTCCCATCTTTGATCTATAATAGGCCTAGAAAGACCTATTTTTGCCTTTAAGCATTTATGGAAGTTGAAAATTCACTATCTACATAGATATTCTTAAAATAACAATGATCAAATTCATGAAACAATTTTTCAACCCAAAAATATAGGCCCCATAAGTTCTATATCTTTGAACCAAAGGTTGAGATTGTGCATTAATGGTGATGAAGCTTCATCATTAACCATCTTGACTATATGATTGTATCTCATGTTTAGTGGTCTTCGACTGAGCTCTAATGGAGATATATACCCTTTAAAACATTTATCTATTTTGACCTATGGTCATATTTGTTCTCCGTGGAATTCCTTAGCTTTCAAATTTTAATATTGACTGTCAATCTTGAACTAGGCTTCCCAACTTATGCCATTTATCAGCTCTACATTTGTTTCATAGGATCCTGTTATCAAATCTTTGACTTATTGAAATCATGTGCACTATAGATATACTTATATATGAATGAATGAAAACCATAGATATTTTTATTGATTAATGTAGATGAGACACTTAGCATCATCTCATTTGTCTTTGAGATCCACTGACTTGTTGACTCATTACTCATTGTTGATCTAATTTGTACAAGTGAACACATGCCATTGATCTACCTAGACCCACTAACCTTGTCAATAAATTCACACCATTAAATCTATGTTTAGGGACCTAAAATCTTGACACTTATCATTAATGAATTTAATTTTGACCTTTTGACTTCATGCTCAGCGTTGATCTTTGATACATGATCAAATGCACTCTATTGGATCTTTGTGACCCATTAACCTTGTCAGGTTGTCACTCATCATTGGATTTGATCTTAGATCCTAATATTTGGACACTTGTTAACTTTTCATTAAACTTAGGAAATTTTTAATTCAAATGGCTATTTCATGAAGCTTAAACTTGATGTCCCCATGCACATTTCACTTTGCAATTCTAACATTGAAGATTTATATCTTGAGATAGCAAGCTCATCAAGACATGAAATCCATAGAAGATGTTCAAGGAATAAAAAAAATCATGTCCACAAATTTTTTTTGGCATGAGAGGCTCCCCAAGTACATTTATTAAATGTGTAATTAGGTTGATCTATTCATTTCTACATGACATGCTGATGACGATCTGGTTCTTCTAAGCTTGTGCAAGAATTTTCAAGGCTCAAATTGAGTTTCTAAGACTTGTGAAGCTTGATTTATGTCCATGAAAGTCATGATCACCATGAGAACCTATTTAATCTCTTCCCTTGTAAATCTAGACCTATTTCAAGACTTACCTCTCAAAGATCAATAAATTGCACTTTAAGCTTGCTTAAAGTGTTTCAAAAGCTTTGTAAGCAATATGAGATATTTGGACCACCCATTCCATCTATAACTCTACTCAATTCATCCATTCAAGTATAATATTTTTATGTAGACCAAAATTGGCCAACATCTTTGGTGACTCACAAGGAAGCATGCCTGCTATGCTTGAGAACCTAGACTAGTTGCCTTATCTGATCTATTATGCATGGAGTCACAAATTGTTGATCTCAGTTGATTTAAATTGATGGAAGGATACCCCAATAGATAACTCATATTAAAACAACATAGACCAAAAATAAAACAAAACAAAGTGCTGAAGGCATAGAACAAAAAGGAAATGTGTACAAGGCACTTAGAGGAAAGCATAAAATCTACCTACCTTAAACTAACAAATTAGAGTAGAACATCTACAAAACCATTGACTATTTGTACAAATAGCTACCCTTTCTCACTAATATAATATGCTTTACATGCTTAAGGGCAGCCAATCAAATATGGATAAGGACTAGATATTTAGCATATTAGTGATACACTTCTCTAATAAAAAGAAGAAAAACAAACTCACCTACCCAATTTGATTGATTGGACATACAAGCATCTTGGAGTGGATAGGAAAAATAATTTGGCTCTTTTTGATGATCAAATTTGTGCTCTAAATTAATCACAACAAGTGATGGTTCCTTGTTGTCATCTTCCAACTAAGCTAGGTACCTTATATGACATCCTCTTTTCAATAAAAACATTGGGAAATTAGATTTTACCTTGCTCTTGCACTTTGTTGCTCCATAATTATGCTCCTTAGGCATAATCAAATCATCATCTCTTTGGAGAGGAACATAGCCTACTCTTAAGATCTCAAAAAATTCCTCCAACTCCCTTTCACTTATCTATGTATATAAGATAATCTTGAGTTGATTAAGATATTTTCCTTGAAGCACATGCTCATATTGAAAGCTTTGTTCACCCTCAAATTCCTCCTACATCACACAAAGTGATAGATCATCAAACTACATCACTTGAGCTATTGAGATGTATTCTTCATAACCTCACTCAATATTTCATCTTGTACTTCAATGGAAAATGAGGTTTGATTTGACCATCCAAAGTCCAAAAAGACACATTTGTCTTTCTCAAGGTCTAATTTACCTTCCTCCAGCTCCAATCTATCAAGACTATCTTCATTTAGCACCTCATCCTGAAGTGAACCAACCTCTAGTTCATGATTCTAATCCTCTTCTTCATCTATGTACAATGGACCTTCAATAGTCCATTAAAGGTCTATTCTATTTTCAACTTGAGGATTGTCCTCATCAAAATCTAGATCATTAGTTTCAAAGTCATGCTAAAAATACTGGTCTAAACTTGATTCTTCCCTTTCTGAATGATGTGGGTTGCCTATCATGATCTCCTCATCATAGACACTTACATTATCCTCTTTAGGTTCATCTATGACTACAAGCTCCCCCTCTATCCTTTGTAGAATAAGTTATTTATCCAAAAGGGAGATGGTGGGAGGGTGAATAATTTCACATTGCTTGTAGCTTATGAGAGTAACTTTCTAGTTAGGGACTTTGAATGGTCTCTTTGGTGGCTCTTAAACTAGTGCTTGGGTTTCTTTAAACATTACCTCTTATTTATTGAAACCTTTCTAAATTGACTTATATGAGGGGAATATGTAAGAAACATATACCTCTTCTTGATTTTGATTCTCTCTCTCTCTCTCTCTCTCTCTCTCTCTCTCTCTCTCTCTCTCTCTCTCTCTCTTTCCTCATTTTCAGCTCTAACTCTCTGATTTGCCTATCTATATTCTCTTGGAATAGATTTTCTTGAAAGTGGTTAGGATCTTTATGAAGATAAGGAACACAAGAGGGATGGTATGAGATATAAGAGGATTCTTGAGGAAGATAAGTAGAATCTTAGGTCTCAACAATAGGCTAATTCATAACAATCCCCTTCTTCCTTTTAAGTCTCTCTTATATTGAAATCAAAGAAGGGAAGGTATGAACTTGAAACACTTAGAGGTGTTAAGCATGAGATATACTAAGAGGGGGGGGGTTAATCAATATATTATATTTATTTTACTTTATCTGATTTCTTTTATTTAATCACTTAATCACACATTCAAGATATGTAATAAAATGAAAACAATAATATGCACCACACGAGAGAGAGAGAGAGAGAGAGAGAGAGAGAGAGAGAGAGAGAGAGAGAGAGAGAGAGAGAGAGAGAGAGAGAGAGAGAGAGAGAGAGAGAGAGAGAGAGAGAGAGAGAGAGAGAGAGAGAGAGAGAGAGAGAGAGAGAGAAACCAAAGTGAGAAAAACCATGGAGAATAATATCAAGTATATGAATGAGCACCAACTCAAATTACAAATTTTTCAAGCACCAACTTGCAAGAGCACCAACCCCTTTTCCAAGCACCAACATAGTAACTATTTGTGAGCACTAACCCATAGGAGAACTAACCCCTTGCAAAGATTTGTGAGCACCTACCCATAGGAGAATCAACCCCTCTTGTGTATAAAACAAAATTATCTCTCAATGTTTTTTACTAAAAAAATGATAGAACTTTACAATATCTCCTACTTTTCTCTCTTCAAAAATAAATAAAAACCATGCACTCTCTTGCATATTACAAATAGCTTCTCAAGCCTTTACTCATAGCTTTACAAATGGCCTTTAGCATTCACCCTTTGTGACCCTTCAATACTCATGTAAAATGACACAAAACTTGCATGACCCTTCCTATCCTTGCATTTGAAAATTCATATGGTGACCCTTCATAAGAAAATGCATCCTTTCCTCTTTTGTCTTTATCTTGGTGACTTTTCTTATTCCTTAAAGTGTCCCTTCATGGAAAAGTGTGCCATACCCTCTTTTGTCTTCACATGGTGACTCTTAGAATTCCTCAAGATGACTCTTCATGAGAAAATGCATCTCATTCTTCTTTTGTCTTTTACCCCATGACTCTTTGACTTCTTTATGGGCCCTCTTTTAACTTATATGCAACCAAAAATATATTCATTAATATTAAATAAATATTAACACACATTGGCCAAGATATTAATATTAAAAAAATCATTAAATGCAATGGGGCCTTTATCACCAATAATGCTAGAGATTTGACATCAATGATAATATTTCCAACAAGAGGGTCACTTAGAGTGGTGTTTTGGGGAAGAATATGTGGAATATATGAGGACTGAAGTGGTGTAATGAAGACACATGAGGTTGATGGAGTTAGACCTATTATTCTTCAAGGCTTCTAAGATTATCCCCATTGCTTTGAATGTAACCACCTATATCCATCATCTCACTTGAGATGTTCATCTAATTTACCCCCTTAATAGGTGCCCATTCTTCCTTCATTAGCTATAATGCATTTCTCATGTCATGAATGATATGATTAGAAATATCTTGACCATATATACTTTATGTATTGATATATATCATGTAAATTTGGTAGCCTAAGAGCATTTGATTCCAAATTTAAATGGAATGGTTTGGGGAATGCCTAGGGACATTTTGAGCCTGAGAAGGCTAATGCAATAAATCTTGAGAATCACTAGGGGCGAAGCCATAAATATTTATAATTTGATATGAAGGATGATGAGGTAGAGAATAAGCATATTGATCAAAAAATTTATGATACATACTAAATAATGATGACTAGGCACCTGGGATACTTACAACTAGAAGTTTTGATTCAAATTCACCATTGATTTTTGAACACTTACCTCCAAAGGTTGATTGGATGAAGAGAATACCAAAACTCTTCACTAGTGAACAACATAGTAAGTCCCATTGGACATGCCACAAAATATTTTAGCATCAATTTATAACCTTGAAGAGGGTTTTATAAGCTCTCTCCAATTTAGATACGCTATTGGAACAACCTCAAGATGTTGGTTTCCTATGGTAAATTTGAAACTCTAGAGAAGGAAAACTTCCTCTTAATGGATCACATTTACTAATATCGTTATAGGGAAAAGGGTTAGAAAGGGGAAAAGGGGTCATAATAAGGATAACAAGGTGATGAACCAAATACAAATGGAATACTCCCATAATCTTGAATCCACACTAGATCATCACAAGATAATGCTAGCTTACACAACCTCAAAATCAAGCTAATTGCATAAGTATTTCATAGACTAGGTTTAGGAATTAATGAATGTAAGCAAAGAGGTGTTACACAACTCACTAAGAGATTAAATAAATGGAATAAATAACACTAATCTAGAATTGTAGATAGATTGAAAGCACCTCAAATGAGGTAAACAAGGACAATGGATATGGAAGAATCTCCTTCACAAGGCCATCATACACAACTCACTAAACACTAATCTAAGGTAAGAAACAGGTAAAGAAAGTATTTTATTGATTCAATAGGTAGTTCATACATATTTTTGATAGGGTTTAAACTTATAAAAATGAGCATATATTTCAATATCTCAAAGAGTCCCCCGATAGTCCCAAAAATTATCCCCATCCCAAATGGGAAGGAATGTGTGATATATCAAGAAGGGGAAGAGAGAAGAGAGGGATCACATTAATCAAGAATAATCAATGAGCTACCCCTTTCAATGAATTCTCCACCACATTTTTACCCAATCAATATTGATTCTTCATTGACAAATTAACTTGCATTAGCTCCAAAAGTCTTCCAACTTTCTCATTGGTTGAGAAATTGCACTAGAAGACAAGAATCTGTTCTGTAGATGATGAGTCATGATCCTTTCAAGGAAGAAAGATCTTTAAGATCTAAAAAATAATTAAATGGTTCAATGTGTTCTAATGACTAGATTTATTTTCTTGATTCTCTATGCCATTTCCCACTTGACTTGTTTATGAGGATAAAATATTCATATCTTCATTTTGATAGAGCCATGCTATGTCTACTTTGAGCAGTGGTAAGTACCTACTTGTCGAGCATTTGGCTATATCAATTATGAGACACATGCTCATAATAATTCATCTATCTGATTTAAATATCTGAATATATGTTTTCTATAGATGAAAACCAATCTCTTTTATTGGTTTTCCTATAGTTATCCTATCAATGAAAATCCTACAAGACATGTAGCTTTGTTATTGATCCCTATTCAATAGCTAGTTGGCCATCTTTGATCTCTATTAGGCCTAGAAAGACCTATTTTTTCCTATAAGCATTTATGGAAGCTAATAATTCACTATCTACATAGATATTATTAAAATATCAATGATCATAGTCATGAAATTATTTTTCAACCCCAAAATATGGGCCCCATAAGTTTTAGATCTTTGAACCAAAGGTTGAGACTCTGCTTTAATGGAAATGGAGCTTCATCATTAGCCATCTTGACTATATGACTCCATCTCATGATTAATGGTGCTTGACTAAGATCTAATGGAGATATATTCCATTTGAAACATTTTTTTGGTTTGACCTATTGTTGTATTTATTCTCCATGGAAGTCCCTAGATTTCAACTTTTAATATTGACCATTGATCTTGATCTGGGCTTCCCAAACTATGCCATTTATCAGCTCTACATTCATTCTATAGGATCTTTATATCAACTATTTGACTTCTTTAACTCATGTATACCATTGATATACTTTTTTATAAATAAATTTTATCTGTAGATCTTCTACCAGATTAACATGGTTGAAATACTTGATAAATTATCATGTCTTTGAGATCCATTGATTTATTGACCCATTACTCATTTTGAATTTGCTTTGTATGAGTGAACAAGTACCATTGATATACTTGGACCCAATAACCCTATTATTCATCTCACATCATTATATCTCTATTCAAGTACCTGATATCTTGACACTTGTCATTAATGCATTCAATGCTGACCTTTTGACTTGATGCTCACCATTGATTTTTGATGCATGATCAAATCTGCTCCATTGAATCTTTGGGACCCTCTGACCTTTTTAGGTTATCTATAACCATTATATTTTATATTATCTCCTAATATTTAGATAATTTTCATAATTTCATTAAACCTAGGAATATTTGAATTCAAATTACTATTTCATGATGCTAAACTTGACATTCCCACACATGTTTCACTTTGCAAGTCTAACTTTGAAGATTTATATATTGAGATAATAAGCTCATCAAGACATGAAATTCATAGAGGATGTTAAAGGAATTAAAAAAATAATTTCCATGCAATATTTTGTCTTGAGAGGCTCCCTAAGTGTATTTATTAAATGTGCAATCAGGCTGATCGATTCATTTTGGCATGACGTGCTAATAATGGTCTGGTTCTTTTATGCTTGTGCAAGAAATTTTAAGGCTTGAAATGAGCTTTTGAGACCTATGAAACTTTATTTATGTCTATGAAGGTCATGATCACTAGGATAACCTATTTAATCTCTTCCCTTATGACTCTAGACCTATTTCAATACTTGCCTCTCAAAGATCAACAAATTGCACTTTAAGCTTGCTTAAAGTGTTTCAAAAGATTTGTAAGTAATATGAGATATTTGGACCACTAATTCCATATATAAATATAATAAAATAATCCATGTATGAAAAATATTTATATTTAGGCCAAAATTGGCCAACATTACCACTTGAAGCACACCATTAGTATTGTTTACATTAGGCCTTCACACACATAGAAAGGTTCGTCTTGAACAAATGAACAGAAAACATTATTTAGCCAAAAAACCATGATAATAAATAACATAAACATAACCTAAAATACCTCAAAAAATTCACCAAGTGTATTATACTTCATCACACATGTAAAAAATACTTAAAAACACTTGTGTAACTTGCTTACTTAGAATTACCAATTTTCCTCAAAAACTAGTCATGGTGACTTAAACCTATGACACCTATATAGACATATTAAAATAATTATGATGTATGTATATTATTATATGTGATAATTATATGATTATTAGATAGATATATCATATGGTCAAATGGTAAATATTAGTCTTAAAAACCAATCTCATGACCTTATATCTCACTATCTCATTTGAACTAGATAGGTCAATTTGCGAGTAAAATTTTCGCTATATTCAATGAACTAAAAAAATATAAAAAAATTAAAATGTATTAAAATTCCTGAAAAACATTTATATTTACTTGGTTTCATCATTCTATTATGAAAACACATTCCTAATCATCTTCTCATAGCTGCCTGGGTTTTTCACTATTTACACCATTAGGCATGTTAGTGACTAGCTAACTTGGATGAATGTTTTAGAAAAATTAAGGGATATAAATTATATATTAACCTTCATTGACATGAAACATGAGTCTCTAAATTCTTATTCCATCCATTTTATTACTAAGTCCAATACAAATTTTGACAACTAAAGTAATTTCTTCAGAAACAAGCCTATAACTCAACATTTTCTCTCTCCTCTCTCTAACCAATACCACTTGAAGGTACTTGGGATATTAAAATTACATATAAAATATATTACCTAAGAAATTTAATCCATCATAATCAATTTTTATTAATATCTTCAACATTGGGTCCTTATTTGGGTTCTATGAGGGTTTAACCCTATTTCCACTCTTAATGATTATTCATAAAGCATATCTCATCAATCCAAAAAATAATGCATATAATTTTTATTTATGAACATTAAACATATACTATGAATATATTATTTTCCAATTAATAGGTTTTATTATCTAACAAACACAATAAAATTCTTATTGGGTTAAAAACCCTTCATTTTGTTCACTTGAGAGACCTAAAAACCACATTTTTTTGCAAACCTTGACCTCAAACTACATGAAAAAAATTTAAACAAAATTAATTACTTATTAAAAATATTACATAATCTCAAACACCTTAAAATATAATCATGACCCCTCAATAGGTCACACTCTCTCTCTTTCTCTCTTTGCTCTTCTAGACCTTGAGTTGCAAACCACATTAGGCCTTAAAAATAAATTTCATACATATTTCCATGTAATATACAACTCAATAATATAATAAATAAAACTTTCTCATGTTCAAGCACTTAAATAAATCATTCACATGTCTTGACAATAGATCATGACACCTCATTAGACTAGTCAGGGTCTAGAAGTGGTATAGGTGCAGACTTGGTCTGAGTCTCCTATCCGTTTAGGCTCACCATAAGACTCTAATGAGTTTTATAATGAATAAAATACATTATAAAACAATTTAATGCATCCAATAATTCATATTTTCACTCATTTTACCAAGCCACCATCCTCAAACCTTCTCACTAAGACTTTGCATGCCATGACTAGTGACATGACTAGGCTTCTCAAGCACTTAAAATTTGAAAATTGACCTTTAAAAATTTATGAAATTATATAAAATTTAATTACATGATTACACAATCCAAAAAACCTCTTACAATATTTTTCTCACTTACTTCATGAAAATTCACTATGCACACCTTCTCATTGGGTCTAGATTAGGCTTCTCAAGACACCTTGTGTTCAAGAACTAGTACTCAAACATGCTTACCTCAATGATATTAAATAAGAACATTATTCAAACAATACTTTCACACAATATGCACCCTTTTGAAATCAATGAAAAAAACATGACAACATGTATCTCCTTGGATATGTATCTTGGTGGATGGTTAGGCAACACCTTTTACACCATCATCCTCACCATTAGACTACAACCCACTTGATACAAAAATAAATATTGAAATCAATGATCCTTACAGTATATATAAATTTTTTAAATAAAAATGATGAAGACATTTGAAGGTTTTATAATATTTTAAACTTTAAATATTGTTGTAAATGTTTAACTTAGTATAACAAAGTTTCATATATTTATTGTATCTTTCTGTAGTGTTCCCTATAGTTTTTAGTTATTAAAAACCAAAGTACTATTAGTGGATTTTATTTTTTGGTTTCTTCTCGTAACATATGGAATGAGCACGTTGTTAAATATCAATACTAATAAAAATCTATCAAACAACTACTTTTTGTAAACAAATCAAGTATTTAAACTTAAATATTATATTTGATTTTCCATTCTATTTATTATATATTTTTTTTTTCTATTTTCCTACTATAATCTAGTCATCACTATTACGTTAAACTAGATCAATACACTTTTAAATGTGAGAGAAAGTAGAAAACATTACTAAAAGAATAAATATTATATTTATATTAAATTAAGAAAAATATTTCATTTTACACAATATATAATTATGGGTACATAATTTATCAATTGCTAACTTTTACTATTTAAAGTTCCTTAGATACTCTAGTTTTTCAAAATAAATTTATTTTATCCATAATAGATAATATGATGATTCCAGCTCCTAAATATTGAATCCCATTGGACCAATGTCATCAAATTATCACTAATTTATTAGCATGTAAGATTCAATAAGTTTGAACTCCTCACCTCTATTCACCATTCATTGCACCCTAAAGGGTTGCATATTTATTTATCTAGTATAAACTATACTAAGATTTAAAGGGTATGGTGAATTAATAACCATCATAAAAAAAAAATACAAATAAGGTCAATAATAAAATTTAGTTCTTGATTGCATATATGCATACATATTTAAAATTTATAATCCCCATCCATATCCCCACACACACACACATATAATTTATATTTCTCATATATATATATATATAATACATAAATAAATACATACATATTTAAAATTTATATTCTACACACACACACACACACACACACACACACACACACACACATATGTATGTGTGTGTGTGTGTGTATATATATATATATACACACACACACATATATACATGTATATATATATATATATATATATATATATATATATATATATATATATATATATATATATATATATATATATATACATATACACACACATATATATATATATATACATATATACATATATATACATATACATACATACATATATATATATATATATATATATATATATATATATATATATATATATATATATATATATATATATATATATATATATATATATATATATATATATATATATATATATATATATATATATATATGTATGTATATGTGTGTGTGTGTGTGTGTGTGTGTGTGTGTGTGTGTGTGTGTGTGTGTGTGTGTGTGTGTGTGTGTGTGTGTGTGTGTGTGTGTGTATGTATGTATGTATATGTATACACATACACACACACACACATGGATGGGAAATATATATATTAAAAAAATAAAATGAAGCAATGATTAAATGAGGCAGTACATGATTAACATTTAAGGGGGAGGGAATAATATTATGACATGAGGTAGTTGATAGTTGGAATAAAAATTTGAAACTTGAAGGAGGTTGATAACATGTATAAAAAATGTGAGTAACATAAATTATTCTCCAAATGTATAATTTTAAGGGGAAAGTGGTTAATGCTTAAGGGAAATTGAATCCCACCTAATTGTACCCATGAAATGGTTTGTTGTTGTAAAGGGAAGAGATATATAAGGATGGTGAATATATATATTAGAAAAAAAACAAATAAAATGAAGCAATGATTAATGGAGTTAGTGCATGATTAACATCTAAGGGGGAGGGACTAATATTATGACATGAGGTAGTTGACAGTTGGAAGAAAAATGTGAAAATTGAAGGAGGTTGATAACACATAGAAAAAATGTGAGTAACATTATGCATTTTATCTAAATGCATAATCTTAAGGGTAAAATGGTTAATGCTTAAGGAAAATTGAATCCCACCTAATTGTACCCATGAAATGGTTTGTTGCTTTTAAGGGAAGAGATATTTTTTGTTTGAGTGAACAAAAATATGCAACATGGACAAATATTCTAGTCACCTCTAAAAGATATCATCAACATAGGCCTCCTAAAATTCATCCTATCATCATTAAACACCTATTATAATCACCTTCCATGAAAAACACAAAATATACTTCCACTCAAATGGATAAGGTCAAATGAAGCATCACCAAAGCTAGTATCACTTGTGAAAAATGTAAGATT
Organism: Torreya grandis; assembly: GCA_037957365.1. Classification (NCBI taxonomy): domain Eukaryota; kingdom Viridiplantae; phylum Streptophyta; class Pinopsida; order Cupressales; family Taxaceae; genus Torreya; species Torreya grandis. Next base: position 781,231 of record JARHVA010006500.1, on the reverse strand, counting down.
GAAATAAACTCTTATCAATGCATTAATTGTAGGTTTCTCCTTAATGGCTATAGATCAATGGGAATCAAGTGAAGTCCATGAATAAAATATAAGGCTATAAATGACCCCATACCATTTTTAAAATTCAAATGTAATATCAACAATATTTAAACTTTCAAGGTTTACAAGAGAGGTCTTAAAAATGGAAGTAATATCACAGATTTGCTCAAGCACTGCAGCTATTTCCTAGAGGTGTTGATTTATGTAAAAATAAATTATATCTATCATATAAATATTTAGTTCAAAATTTTATTATATAATAAGTTTGATGATGATGAATAGGTTTTATTTAGGAGGGTGTTGCATCATAAGATATGGAATGGTAGTAGTGGTGAAATAAGAGGTAGCTTTGGTAAAGGAACCCACTTAACTTATCAATGACAAGCCTTGATGTAATGGTTTTTATAATTATCCAACACATGTGCATTAACCATACACAAACATCCAAAATAACTCCCACAATAGGAATGACTTTAGTGTAATTAATTTGAATAATTGAACATAGAAAATATAGGGAATTTTTAGTTTATTTGGACATTGTTGTTGAAATTTTCATAGTCTAATCATGTTTGTATGAATTTTCCTAAATATATGGTATATCATAACTGTAATTGTAGGTGTAAGAATATGATTATGAAAATACCATATAGATAATCTTGGTTAATTTTCAAGAATGTATAATTGGTTGTAAGCAATACCTTTGACATGTTAAATTTTTTTTACAACACTTCCATGTCTTTAATCCTTCACCTTTCCCCCCTAATTTCATGTACTTCAACTATGGTACTTTTGGAATCAAAAAATCATAAAAATATTTAATTGTTAAAGGTTTGGCTTGGGGGTATGTGTAATTAGGGTTATTTTTGTCCCAAGTTAGCCTTCTAGTTTGTTAAACCCTTCAAATTTGAAAACAAATAATTGATAAGTAATAGAATAATAGAGTATGTCTCACATGCATATAATATGTTCTCAATGTGTTAGGTATGTGTATAATGATCAAATCAACTACCTCATTTGTCCTTTTATAGATGATTAAACTCCAAATTTTTAAATTTTTCCATGCATGACTATTTCTAATGGCTAGGTGTGAAAAATATAGAAGGGTGGGATGAGTGAACCTAATTTTAAAGAGGATCTAAGCATGAGATAAGATCCTAAAAATGGTGCTAAAATTTGATAAAATAGAAATGATCATGAAAGGTTCAATGACTTTATGAATAGTTAATACAAGTTCTAAAATAATACAAATGGTCCTAACACAAGACATGATAAGTAAAAGTAGTGGGATTTCATAAGTATGCATGAAGGACATTTCAATATTTATAAGTTTCCATAACAAATCAATGATGAAATGTTTTTATCATTCACCATACATAGAAAGATGTGCATAAAACATATAAGATAATGTGAAATAAATTCTGAGGGACCATTTTTTGGCATGTATATTATTTCCTCTTAGATATGTGTGCATAACCTCAAACTACATAGTGTGAATACAAATTTTAAAATAGACTATATAATAAAGATACAAATGTTTCTTCCAATCTGGGTCTTTTAGTATTGAGTCATTGAGTGTTAGAACCTTAAAAAATATGCTTACCTTTTTTCAAAAACATGGGTGAGTGGAAAAAGTAAATGTCAAATGTTAAGTTAGTTACTAATGACATATCTCATTTGTGCTTAGTGTTTCTCAAAAGTCCCATGGGTTATTTATATTATCAAAGGAGGTAAAAATTAGAGTGTATTTCAAATCCTACATGCCATCTAATGATAATACTTGACATCCAAAAATGTAACATGAGGCACTAATTATTAAGAATTGAATTTGGAACCCTGTATTCATGAGATGAACAACCTCCAACATGGAAAACTTTATCAATGAATATTCATAATTAGGAGAATATTGGGAAATTATAAACTTCACAATTCTTTATTGATAATGTCAGGGCACACAAAGTTCATAGAAAAAACCTATAAACATTATTATTTCCTACTTGAATAGGAAAATATTTTTTAATCCTAATAAGATTTTATTTTTAGATCTCCAAAAAATAAGTGATCTAATATTTTAAATAATGTTTAAATCACCATGCATTTTATAGGCCCAGGATCACACTTATCAAAATATCAAAGGGAAAATTTGAAATATAATAAAATCCATTAGTTATACCCAACCCAAATGTATTGAATTTGAATCTCTCTAGGATTAAATTAGCATTTAATTATATATATATATATATATATATATATATATATATATATATATATATATATATATATATTCAAAATTAAATGCTAATTTTAATCCTAGAGAGATTAAAATTCAATTTTTTTTGGTGAATCACTAAGTATAAAGGGTATAATAAATAGGGGATGAAAATATGTCAGACACTAGCACATGCAAAGAAATAAATCTATTGTTCCAATTCAAAACTCTTCTAGCATTGTAATTTACAATCGGTAAGTAATTTTTTTGATACAATATCAAGTATGTTTGTTATCATTTTAAAATTTAATACATTGATCAATTTTTATTAGATAGAGAATATTTTATAATTTGTGATGTTTTTCATCAATGCAATTATCTTCTAATAATTATGACACTTTTTTATCTTGTGATTTTTTTCTAATCTTACAATGTATTTACATCAATGCAATGTTTTTTAAAGCCTATAATTTTTTAATTTAAATGCAATGATTTTATAAGTTTGTTATTATTTTATTAATTTGTGATGATTATTCTCTAAGATCATAATGTTTTTCCATGAAAAATGACACTTTTCATATCCATTTGATTCTTTTCCAATGCATGCAATGATTTTTCAAAAAGAGCGATGGTTTTATAAGCTCACGATGCTATTATATACAAGTGACCCATTTAAGTTTTAGAAATTTTGACAAGAATGAAAATATTTTATAATTAAAATTTAGATATAATAGTAACAAAAAAACTTTCCTTATAATAAAATGGTAAAGAACTAGAAAACCTCAAGAAAGTAAAAAATTGTAACACCTTCTAAGATACAAAATATTGCATCTTATTTTGAGAAACTATCTATAGAAATTGATATGTCTCCACCATTTTTGGGGTATGATGATAACACTCAAAATGAAACTTTAAATGATTTAAATGATAATTTAATGACTGAAAATATTAATGATGATGATAATGAAATGCCTTCACTTGAATATGTCCCATTGAATGAGCTCAAATCCACATCATTAAAAGGATTACTTTTTAATTTTAATTCTAAGTTATGAACATCTAGTAGGTTGAATTTAGGAAGTATAGATTTTGATATTCAAGGTAATTACACTACCAAAAATGTTTGAGTGACATCAAATCCTACTAGAAAGAGAGAGCCAAGAAAATGGGAATCGGGAAAGAATTTAAATTTAGAGTGGGTGACCAAGATTCTAATCATTAAAATTGTTAAAAATGAAATAGGATGCAAGGAATCAATTATAATTGTTTAAATATGGAAATCTCTTTCATGACAATGCTTGAGGACTTCATAGAGCCATTATTGGCCCCAAATCCTTCCTTGACAAAAATGGAGAGGAACATACGCATATGTGAGTGGCATTGATGAAATTATATTATCATATACATGTAAAAATAAACACACTAACCTTTATGTACTTTACTTCTTGAGATCTGGCTAAGATAATTGATAAAAGGATAATGAAATGAGTGGTTTAGTGGTTTGGTTGGTTGGCTTTATTTAGTTGTGTTTACAATAAAATTTATTAGAATAAAAAATTATGTCTATTTTAAAATGTAAACTATTGAAATATGATATAGGAAGTTAAATAAGTTAGAATACAATAAATACAAAAATCTAAAGAATTTAGAGAAGTTTTAAATTGCTAAAAATAAAAATTGGGGCTAAGGTTAGAGAATTATCCTTGTAAAGTAGATTAAATTAGATTATGTTGAATTTGTATAAGTTGTATTTTAAAAAAAAAAAAAAACTAAAAAGATATACATATATATATATATATATATATATATATATATATATATATATATATATATATATATATATATATATATATATATATATATATATAAACTAAAAAGATATACATATATATATATATATATATATATATATATATATATATATATATATATATATATATAGAAAATAAAGATCCACTATATATGAGGATAAGGTTGTAGAAGGTGGACAAGGTCATAGTGTGCTATTGTCTACTAGTACAACTTTGTCTAGGAAAATTGTGCACTAGATCTAAAAGTTTGGGCTTGTTGGCCTCTATCTATACATGACACATCTTTGTGAAAAGATTAATTTAATGTTAATAAGACCTATAAAATAGGTGCCTTAGTACTACACAAGCATAGAAAAGAGATAAAACACAAGAGGGGGGGAATGGGGATGTGGGAATGGCTGAACTATCTTCACAAAACTCCTTGTTGACTTAGTGCTGCATACATAACCTGAAGGACTTAGGACAATGTATTTATCCATTTAAGGAAGATAATATGAATGAAACTAGCTAGATTTGGTTATAATTATTATTAAATGATTCCCTTAACCTACAATAAAATAATGTTAGACTTAGCCAAGTATTGTGGTATTATAGTAGAATTGAAATAATAATATTTACTCTAAATATAAATGTTTTTGAAATCATAAAATAGATCTTTTTGTCAGTGATAGCTAGGTATGTTCAAATTTAAAGTGTGACCCATGATGTGATTTTATATGAGGATATTTTTAATATTTTTGATAACCAACCTATTAGTTTGCATGGGAGATCCATTATGAATCTTGGCACTTTGAAAAGATGAATAGTAGAGCACTGTGGACAAGGCCACACTATATGACAAGGCCACAATGCACCCTTGTTTGATAGTGCATTAATTTAAAACAAGCCCAAAGGCTTACGAAACTAAAGTGATAGTGAATTATATGATGAATATGGATGAATAGGGATATAATATGAAAGTCTTCAGGATATGCACAATAATTATGAGACTATGAAGGATTTATTAGGGATTGTGGGTTATTGGAATGGAAAATTGACCAAGCAAGGTAAAGGTTCCAAGGAAAAACATTTTCAAACATTTATTAATTAAATTTTAGTGTCTACATACCCTATTTTTATTTGACTAATGAATAAAATTAATAAATTAAAGGCAATATGACACAAGAGGATGTATACACACTTTGCATTTATCATGGAGATTTGCATTCATCATGGAGATTTGCATTCCCCCTTATTGAGACATATGGATAAGTGTTGAACCTATGGTGAATTGAGAGTGATCAAGTCTCAATTTTAAGAATCAATGAATATTCTTAAGTTGGAAATATTATATTCTCCAATATTTATAGAGTACTATTTAATTATTTTGAAGAGATATGAACCAACAAAGTGGTTTGTTAAAGTGAAACCAATACATGAAGTGTTAGTAAGATCAAATGTGGATCACTTGATCAATTGAAAATAAGATGTAGGAACCAATATATGGCTTGCTAAATTTCAACTATGATGTGAAGTTTCATTAAGATTAAACATGATCCAATTATAAAATATGAATCACACTACTGTAGACAAATTTAGATTCAAACAATAAATTATTGAAATTTTGATACTTGAAAAAGAGAAATATGAATTTTGTAAAGTAGTACCTTGGACATGAATACATATCATGCCCCTCGTACTATATAGAGTGTTAATTTGATCTTTTTAAAATAGTTTAAAGTATTATAACTACCTTCACACAAGTTTATATGTGCTCAAGTAGCTATAAAAGTGGATAAGTCTGAAATATATTACTTGTGAAAGTTTGAAGATAATCCCATTATGAGGCCTCCATTTTGAGATGAGTTAAATTTCATACAATCATTTTTCTCAAAATAAAAAATCAGATAATTTGTGAAATATGTAATCAAATAATATAATTTGAATAGTTGAATTGTATTAGAGTATAAAAATATGTAACATTGAAGCATATGAAAAGTTTGGGGATTGCATTGCATCATTGTAATTGAATATAACATTGAAGTAGTGTATGAAGCATGTAAATAAATTGTAAGTCTTGTATATGAATTATAAAAATATTATTAAATAGATTAATAATTTGAATCACATATGTATTATGTGCATGATATGTATCATGGCACCATAGATGTATGTAATTAGATAGGATATTATTGTATGACAGAGAGTAGGTAAGAAATAAGTGAGTCTCTTTTTATGCAAGAAAGATAAACTTATATATAGGATATTATTGTATAAACTTCCTATAGGTATATGAGAGGTTATATTTTTAAACCAAAGTCATATTTTGGTTTAAACATTACACAAAAAGTGTATACTGCACCACTTAATAGATTGATTCAAGTGCTTTTTAGACCTAGAGACATAGCCCCCAAAAGGGTGAACTTTGTTATCAATTTGGTTTGTTTTTTATTTATTTATATTCATTTAATAATTATTTTTAATTAGTATTGAACCTTATTTTTAACCAAATAATCTAATTTCCCGTAAACAGATGAAAATTGAGAAAATTGTCATGATTATCCAAAATTGGTAAATAGTGAGTGTTTTACATTAACTAAAAATTTAGATCAGGTGTTATATGTATTATAACTTCAAACAAGTATGGTGGTGATTCCAAAGGCCTAGATGCTATCCTTATGATCAATGAGTTTTTGGCACATACATTTGGTTTAGAGATGTCAACTATACATATGCAGGTATCTTATATATTTAATATGTTAAATTTTAGATATATTTGTAATTAAAAGCTAAGTATTATTTTAAACAGAAATCAATGATATATTTATAATTTTTTATGTTGTATGAGGAGGCGGTACCATCATTTTCGCAACCAATTTGTGGGTCATCTACTAGTGCATACATTTATATTACTCAACCAATGTATACATATATTGAGATAATTTTTCATTAATATTATACTTCATTTACTATATTTATTTTTATAGATATTCTCAACTAAAAATCACACACACACACACACACACACGATTTTTAGTTGATAATATATATATATATATATATATATATATATATATATATATGGGCATAAATAGGTAGGCATTGCTGGCAAAATTTCATCTACATAACCACCCATCGAGGTATATTAAATTATAATTTTGAGTTGTAAATATAGTTTTTTAATGATTTTACTCTATAATTATGAAAATATAACTTATGTGAATTTATTATTTATAAATGGTTATATAATGACATCTAAGACTTATATTGACATGATTAGCTAGGCACCTAGTTATGTTGTTTCTCCCTTTCACACTCTTGTGTATGAGTTCAACCTATCATTGAACCTATTGAGTGCTAGGTTAAAATTGAACATGACCATGAGATTGTAGTGAGTTCATGTTTGAATAATATTTGTATCAATTTAAAATTAATTTATAAACTTGGTTCCATGTCTAGTATGTAACGTTTCTAATAATATTTATATATTAAAAGTTTAACTATATGCAAGGCATCTGAGGGAGATTCTTGGATCTTGGAGGAATATAAGGCATTTGAGGGATCTAAATCTATGAAAAGGCATATGAGGGAGATTATTATTCAAATAAGGAAAAGAGAGGGAGAATTTTTGATGAGTATGATATGTCTTAGATGATTTTTTATATATTCTTATATAGAAATGTGCACATTTTTTGGCATTGTATGCCTATATGGCATTGACATGACATTATATTATGTTATTAGTTTTTATACCTTTATGGATTGTGTGTGTATGTTCACATTTTTTGGTGATCATATTTTTGCATATAATTTTGTTACATCATGATTCCTTGCTAAACAAATTTACTTAATTATCTGTGAATTTTTTGTAGTTGATAACTTGATTTGATTATTACTAGCTAAGTTGTAAATTATATGTTGTTATGGGGTGTTGTATATTTCTTAGATTTTATGTTTTCATTTATATGAGTTAGCTATAATGTATATTATTTACATTGTGATCATGTTGAATTGTTATTTCAACATTAATTTATGATTGTTTCATATACATGTTGTGATGTTATGGGCTAACTACCTGCTTGTCATGAGTTGGATGTAGGAGAGACTCATCCCTCAGAACATGACAGAGGGATAACATCATCAAAAAGGGTGATGTAGATAGATATGTTAGGGGATGATAAAAGAATAGATAGAACCCTAAATACACCATGCTAAATAGCATATATTAAATACATAGTTGAATTGTTAGCATTAATATGCTTTTGATGATTGTTTGCATTTAGATAAATGTTTCTGCATACTAGTTGTGCATTATATTAGTTTATTACTAATTGGAATTAACCTCATGTGATTTTTTTGTGGTTAATTTGATTTGAATAAAAATGTGTTAACTATCATTTTTGGTAGAATGTGGTTAACTTACATTAGTCATATTGAAAATGATTTACTTATACTGAGTTAGTAGAAATAAAGTGATTTTATTAGTAAATGTATACAAATAGGTAAAATCATCAAAAAAGGAAATAAAAAAATAAAAATAAAAATAAAAATTATTTTTTTATAATTAAAAAATATATATTTTGGAAAAAATAAATAAATTAAAAAAAATCCTAAAAATAAAAATAAAAAGAGGGAAAGCACAACATCCCTATATAGAATGTTGAAGAGATTTAAAAAGAAAAGAAGAAATAATGGATTTAAAAATAAGAAGGGCCAGTCATTATGATTGATAATTAGGAAAAAAAAGGAGATAAAGGAGGAAAAGGAATGGTAGAGCAGATGTACAACCATAGTGGAGGAGAAGGAAGGACAATGTAAGAGGACTTATGGTATCGATTGGGCACCATCAAGAGGTTAGTGGTGGTTATTTGTCTTAATTCAATAGTTGACATTGATAAGTTTTTATCCTATGATGGTAGGATCTATATGATCCATCCATTGGTTTAGTTCATTAACATGATTTTAAAAGATTCATAATTTATACATGTTTATATTAAATAATGTTAATTAGTAAACTAAATGGAATTGAAAATTAAGCAGGTAACACATCATTTTACTTTATTTTAGTGAGAAAGAATTCATTGGTCCTCCTTTAATGGACTAGTTGAGGTCACTTAAATATATCTGGCTTGGAAATGAAAAGAGAATGTATGGAATCTTCCTTTTGATTAGGTATTATTTAGCTGATCAAAGTGTAATGGAGGAGGGATATAATACCTAAAGCATATTGTTTGTCCTTCTTAGCATGTTGCCCCAAATTATTACAGATGAGTTGTATCTTTTTATAAACCATAAGGTATTGATATATATTACTTGAATTTTTTAGTGTTATGAATATACGTGACACAAAAATAATTGTATCATAATCAATTCAATATTTACAATGGAATATAGTAGAAATGTTCACCTAAATTTAAATGACTAACAAAATAACCAGTCATATAACATAACTAGGTTACCATAAACCACAAGACATTGGTATGTATTTTTGTAGGCACTTTATACATAACATCTAGATGGAAGTACACACAACAATGTGGTATGGCTTTTGTGTTAAAGAGAGACTAGTAATGACCAACCATATCCTAGGTGCGATACGGCTCACTGCATAAGAACCATGAATTCCAAGTGGAAAAAAAGAAATGCATGAAATGAAATTACTATAGTTATGATTGTAATGCTACTTTGAACTAGGTGCATACACATAAAGTATGAATTTTGAGGAAGAAAACACTAGTTTTATGCCTAACTTGTAGTTGGATTCTTATGATGTGATGATCTATCATTGAGAAGAAATTGGTAGAAATGTGTTGAAGGGTTTTTACTTGGTTTGCATTGTGCTAGTCTACACTTAGCTGGAGTGTTTTTGTGATTAAATTTATGGATTTTATTAGGCATTTATAAATAGTGGTATGTGTTCTTTCTACATCATGCAAACCTTTTTTAGTTGGTGGTGTTGTTTGGGTGTGGTCCTAATTTCAATATTTTAATGTGTGCATATGTGTTGCACTGGCTGTTTGTGATGCCTTAAACCTTATTATGCATGCTATTTTATTTATTCATTGTTGGAAAAAAACTAGGGCCATGGTCATTTGTAGATATCAAATAAAATATTATGAAAATTAGATTATGCAGTTTAAACATAGGATATACCTAGTTGGTATAAAATATACTTGTTTGCTTATTATTTAAGATTATGAGACATTTGATTCTTGAAATTGTAAGATTGATTGTGCATAATTGAGTAGTTATACTCATTAACAATGAACTATGATATTATGAGATGTCATAGAGTGTATTATATTTAATAACTACTTATAGAAATTAAAAAATTATAATTATAATGAACTATGTAGTTGTTATGTGTAGATTCATTCATACATTTGATGGAATAAATATATGCGGTTTGGTTATTACTATGTTTATCATGTTTTATGGTAGTTAGTAGAAAGTATTGTATTGAATCTACTTTTATAAATTAGAATACACATCTTTACACACACACACACACACACACACACACACATGATTGGTATAAATTGCACTTGTTTGCTTATTAATTATATAATAAATGATATTGTGGAGATTAATTCATACATTTGATGGATCAAATGTATGCAAGTTTTATGATTTCTAGCAGGAAGTGATCTATATGAATCTATTGGTTATATATATGTTAACCAAATATCACATTATTGATACTGAGTAAGTAGTGAGACAAACTTGACTAGCTTACTAGCATCACATAGCCAAATAAAGGTAATCTAATCAAGTGGTGTGAACGAAATTGACTAATCCTAGAGATCAATAAATATTTGAAATAATTTGGCCATAATAATGTTAGTTAGACATTATCATTTCTTGTGTATGATTTAAATGTTTGTGTGATATCATATTAGAGTATATTTCTTTATGGTATACTGCATGTTTTTTAGAAATCATACAACACATAGGTACTAGCTTGTCTCTCTAGATTCTTGCACCATCACTATATACTCATCCATGAAGAGAGGGCCATTCTTTGATGGGAGATTGTGAGGGGGATCGATGGTCCATGGTTGGTGTGGAAAAGTGCTTGAATGATGCTCTCCCTCCTCATAGTAGTACTTCTTTGGAGATGACACTTGAGATTGCTAAAGATACTAGAGTTTAGAAACTCATGATTCATAGAGCCATGTATCTCATATATGTCCATTATATTATATTTATTATTGAGATATTATTATAATAAAGTGTAATTATTTTCTTATCTATACTTTGGAAGTAGTGGCTATATCATTGTACCAGCCATGGCTGGTTTGTAATTACTTTACATATTTGTTTATGATGTGTTCATATGTTGATAGTGATTAGTGACTATTAGCAATCAATGCTTATTTATAGTTATCATACATAGAGTATTATATATGAATCACTGATTATATTATAATGGTTTAATGTAATGGAAAAATGTATTGTTTAAATATTAAAAAAATATCATAGTTTTAAAGTCAAATCTAGTGTTGTTACATGTGGTATCAGAGTTGTGGCTAGAACTCTAGGACCTAATGAGTCCACTAGTATTTTTGTATCCTTCTATTTATAAAAAATGAGAATAGTGAAATGTGTGTGGTATTTTGAGTGTGTAACCTTAGGATTACTTGTACCTTTTAGAGTTGTTAAAGGGTTGGTTTATCAAATGTATTGATGGTGTGGTTGTCTATGATGTTGAGTAGGTGAGTGCATAACATAATTCCTGATTTTTGAATGAGAGATTCTTAAAATAGTTTTGACCAATTATGTCAAACATCTTGAGAATGATTACATTCTTACATGGTAATAAAATCACCTTAGCGATTTTTGTTTTATGTTGTGAGTGTTTAAAAAGCATGGGATGCTTCTCAATTAAGAATGTGTGCATTGGTTTTGTGTCTTATATAAACTAATATTAGGAGTGGGAATCCTAAAAGATCACTTATGGATTGGCACCACCTAGTATAGTGGAAATTTTCTTGTAGTAGAGTGTAGATGTCTTTGTTGAGGGTTCCAATGTGTTAGGAGTTGATTCATTAGTTGGTACCCCATATGTTTATGTTAATTAGGAAGAAGTCTCATATCTAATAATTATCATTGAGGTAAGTTATTAATCTCTCATCCTTCTTTGAAATTATTATATGCCCATTGAGATGATTCTTATTTTCATGATGTTGATTTAGTGTTCTTTTAATCATAAACTTATTTTTGAAAGGTTGTTTGACAATATTCCTTGAAGTTCATGGGGTAGTGACTTTGACTTCTTGTTGATAGGGTAATTATAGGTATGGAAGGGACTAATTCATATATGAGTTTAATATTTTCCTTCCAATAGTGTAAATAGGCTATGGTGCTACACTTATAGGTTTGGTACGTATGTAGTGATTCGGGTAGTTTGGGTTATGATGTTTTCTTCATACCATGTGAGGGTATTTAAGAGATTTTTTGTTGAGATGTTAGTTCACTACCTTCCACTTATGGATTTTAGAGTCACACTTTCTAGTGCTACTTTATCTATACTTGTGAACTTGACCATGTAGAGTGATGAACCTTAAATTTATATTGGTTCTAGATTAAGAATTATAAGTTGATTATATTCATTATGTTTTGAATCACCCTTTATTAGATTTGTGTTATTATCCACTTATTTTAAACATGTTTTTTTGATGATTCTTTTATGTAATTTTTACCTAAGAATGAGTATGAAATAGGATGTGTAGAATACCTTATTAATCTAAGGAGTTTAGATAAACCTATAACTTGCTGTGTAACTAACTGAGCAACTGGAGAGGCATTTCCTCACTTGTTCCTTTTTTAAAGTTTTAAGGATGGTGTGATCCTTGGAATTTATTTTTTATGATAATATTATATTCTCTTAACTATGAATATAACAAAGATGGGTTAAGCTATGAAATGTGATAATAGTTATGTTTGGCTAATGGTAACTTAATAAAATTATGGAATGATTGTATGATTTTTTTTCTTGTAATGTATGTAGGTAAATCTTGAATTATTTAACATATATCATTGTTTTATATGATTTATTAGTATGTATTTGTGATTCATTAAACCTTGTGCACATTTTGGAGATCATTAGGTTGAGGATACCTAAGAGAAGATTGGTAAATTAGGAATGTGAGTACTAAGGGATGGAAGTGGATCCTAGTTAGTCTCACATTTCCTCGATAGTTATTGAGTTTGGATCCAAGAAGGGTAGCTTTTCAAATCTAAGATTTATCAAGCAAGATTTGTCAAATTCTTTTGTATGGTTATATGCTTGTATATTGAGAAATGTTTATTCCTTAATTTTGTATACATTAGAAATGTGTTATTTCCAATTCCTTTTCATCATCATAATTGTCAGGAGATATGTGAAGTAGTGGTATTATTGACATGTCATACTTATCAAGAGATATGTAGAGTACTAATGGTATTGGCTTATACACATCATTCTTACCAAGTTATCTAAACATTTTTCTCAAGAATGAGAAAAAACACTCTCTAGGTTAGAGAGGTGTGTATAAGCGTTAGAAGGATTCATGGAACTCTCCCTTGGTCATTTGTTCTTGAATTTTAGAATGATTTAATGGGATTTTGGTTGAATATTAAATTCTGGAAAAAAATTAATAAAAAAGATAGGTGGTAACCTTCAAAGTGTTAGGAGAGGTCAATCATGTAGTGTATAGGCATGCATTACCACTAGGCCTAGCTTTATCTCATAATGATTTACATGTTTATTATCTTAAAAAGTATATATAGATAATATTTTACATCAATTAGATGAGAATACTTTGTAGATTTTGGACCCTAATGTGGTCATGATATAACCAATCAGAGTAAGTGATACTTGCAAAATTTGTTTGTGTAATAGGGATATGTCATAATGTAGGGCCTTGTAGGACTAATAATTTGAAGATAATGATAATAGGAGGACTATAATGAATCTTATAGAATATTTACACATTTATTTACTTGATTTGATGCTTTATACTATGCTAGTTTTTTGTTGAATAATGTTTTTAATTCATAACTTATGTTTGAATAAGTGTCATCAAAATGATGACCATCTTTAGGGGGGAAATATGTTACATCCTAATTCCTTTCTAATAAATTTTCTTGATTATATATGAATTATTTGTAGTTAATGACTTGATTTTATTATTGCTATCTAAGTTATAAGTCATATGTTGTTATGGGGCAGTTGTATGTTTCTTAGATTTTATGATTTCATTGCTATGATTTAGCTATAATATATATTATTTACATCATGATCATGTTGACTTATTGTTTTAACATTAATTTATCATTATTTAATATACATGTCATGATGTTATGGACTAACTAATTGCTTGTCGTGAGTTGGATGTAAGAGAGACTCATCTCTTAGAGCATGACAAAGGGAGAACATCATCAAAGAGGGTGATGTAGATGGAGATGTCAGGGGATGATGTATGAATAGCTAGAACCCTATACAAATCATGTTAAATAGGACATATTAAATGCATAGTTGAATTGTTGGCATTAATATGATTTTGATGATTATTTGCATTTGAATAAATGTTTTTGCATACTAGTTATGTGTTAGCTTAGTTTATTACTCATGTGGAATTAACCTCATGTCATTTCATTGTGGTTAATTTGGTTTGAATAATAATGTGTTAACTATCATTTTTGGTATAATGTGTTTAACTTACATTAGTCATATTGAAAATGATTTACTTATACTAAGTTAGTAGTAATAAATAATTTTTATTAGTAAATGTGTACAAATAGGAAAAAGCATCCAAAAAGGAAATAAACTTAATAAAGACATAAAAATACTTTTGTTATAATTAATAAGTATATATTTTGGAAAAAGGAAAAAAATAATAAAAAAAGAAAATCATGAAAAAGGAATAAAAGGAGAGAAAGTGCAACATCCCTAAAAATAATGTTGGAGATATTTAAAAAAAAAGAAAGAATGGCTTTAAAAACAAGAAGGGCAAGTCATTAAGCATGAAAATGAGGAATTAAAAAAAGGAGATGAAGGAAGAGAAGGAATGGCAGAGCATATGTACAACCATAGTGGAGGAGAAGGAAGGATAACATAAGAGGACTTATGTATTGATTGGGTGCTATCAAGAGGTTAGTGGTGGTTATTTGTCTTAATTTAGATTATATATAATTAACATTCTATGTTATAATTATATATATTATTATGTGAAATTATGTATATATTGAGATTCTTAAATAATTTGTGAATACACTCATATAGAGATGAATTGTATTTAAATTATATGAAACATATGAGTAAATAAAAATGACATATACATTAGAAGAGGTGTCAATATAGATAAATTTTATGATCAATATGTATTATATAGTAAGTGGATTATTAAATTATACTCTACAAGACTACATTCACACAATGGTGTCAAGGTAAAGAGGCATCATTACATTAAGCACCATTACAGTAAGTGGATCATAAAAATAATTATATTTTAGTAACCATAATGTAATAATGGTGAAGAGGAACATCATTGCATAATAAAAATTGGTATTAATGATATAATCTTACAGTACTAATATTATGTTTACAAGATTAAATCATAATAGTAATACTATTATATAATATATTAAAGAAATTGACTATTTATATTCCTAAGTATAACTATAATTCTCTAAATTTCCAATTGCCATGGACCTATATAAATAAAGGGTTATTTGTATAACATAGGTTTTATTGATTATTATACAGTGAACTTCGATGATCTATATAATATAGGTTTTATTGAGTAATATACAATGAGCTGTTATGATATATCAATTAGAGAATATTATATTAGACAATATTAGTTAGATATTAAATAAATAATATTAGATATTAAATAGAAATAGTGGTTCATTATAACATAGTGATTTTATATTGTTTTGTATACAACAATACTAAACATATAGTAATTGTTGTTGTGCAGTGACTTATATTCATGAAATGATCTATATAGTTTTAGTGATCCTTTGTAATATATACAACGGTATTTTTATATAAATTAAAATGTTATTTTCATATAAAGGACTTATATAAAATATTAGGAAACTCCCTATATTTCTCGTTAATCTTCTCTATATTGGCATGCACTTCTGCTTAATAACTTTAAACTACAAATGTTTACACACAAGAGCTTCCTTCATCCCATGGCACAAAACTATATGGATAACTTCATGTTTGACTACCTATTTATTATAAGTGCTTACTATTGCATCTTTCTTATATGAGCATGGATATGGAAACTAGTTATGTTGATGGGTGCTATACAAATGGGAAAACCTATCTATAATTTTCAAATCAATAGTTGACATTGATAAGTTTTGATTCTGTGATAGTAGTATCTATATGATCCATCCATTGGTTTAGTTAATATCATGATTATAAAAGATTCATAATTTATATATATTTATCTTAAATACTGATTAATTGGTAAAACTAAATGAAATGGAAAATTGAGAAGGTAATGCATCATTTTACTTTATTTTAGCATGAAAGAATTCATCCATCCTCCTTTAATGGACTAGTTGAGGTCACTTAAATATATATGGCTTGAAAATAAAAATAAAATGTATGGAATCTTCCTTTTGATTACGTAGTATTTAGCCAGTTAAAGTGTAACAAAGGAGGGATATAATACCTAAAGCATAGTTTTTTCTTTCTTAGTGTGCCACCCCATGTTATTATAAACTAACCATATAACATAGCTAGCCTTACTATAAACCATAGGGCACCAATATATATATATATATATATATATATATATATATATATATATATATATATATATATATATATGTATGTATGTATGTATGTATGTATGTATGTATATATGTATATATATGTATATATGTATATATATATATATATATGTATGTATGTATATATATATATATGTATATATATATATGTATATATATATATATATATATATGTATATATATATATATATGTATATATATATATGTATATATATATATATATGTATATATATATATATATATGTATATATATATATATGTATGTATATATATGTATGTATATATATGTATGTATATATATATATATATATATATATACATATAGATATACATATATATATATACATTTATATATTACTTGAGTTTATAAGTGTTATGAATATACGTGACATAAAAATAATTATATCACAATCAATTCAATATTTACAATGGAATATAGTAGTAATGTTTACCTAAATTTAATGACTAACAAAATAACTAGCCATATAACATAACTAGGTTGGCATAAACCATAAGGCATTGGTATGTATTTTTGTAGGCACTTTGTATATAACATATGGTTAGAAGTACACACAATAGTGTGGTATGGTTTTTGTGTAAAGAAGATTCTGGTAATGGCCAACCATATCCTAGGTGTGATACAACTCACTACATAGGAATCATGAATTCCAAATGGAAAAAAATAAAACCATGAAATGAAATTACTATAGTTATGATTATAGTGTTTCTTTGAACTAGGTGCATACACAAAAAGAATGAATTTAGAGGAAGAAAACATTTTTTATGCCTACCTTATAGGTGGATTCCAATTCTATATGGTGGTGATCTATCATTGAGAATAAATTAATAGAAATGTGTAGAAGGGTTTTTACTTAGTTTGTATTACGATAGTCTACACCTAGATGGATTGTTGTTGTGCTTAAATGAATGGCTTTTCCTAGGTAGTTACAAATAGTGGTATGTGTTCTATTCATGTCATGAAAACCTTTTGTTATTGGTGGTGCTATTTGGGTATGGTCCTATTTTTAGTCTTTTAATTTGTTCATATGTGCTACACTAGTTGCTTGTGATGCCTTAAACCCTATTGTGCATGATATTGTATTTATTCACTATTAGAGAAAAAATAGGGCTATGGACATTTGTATATATCAAATAAAATACTACAAAAATTAGACTATGCATTTTAAACATAGGATATACCCAGTTGGTATAAACTATACTTCCTTTATAATATATAGGATTATGAGATATTTTATTCTTGAAATTGTAAGATTGGTTGAGTGTTATTGAGTAGTTGTGCTAATGAATAATGAAATATCATATTATGGTATGTCATAGAGTGTATTATTTTATAAAACTACTTATAATAATTTGAAAATTTTAATATAAATGTATATTATACCTAGTTAATACAAATTATAGTTGTTATGTCTAGATTCATTAATATGTTTGATAGACTAAATGTATGCAGTTTGGTTATTGATATGTTTAGAATGTTTTATGATAGTTAGTAAAAAGTATTGTATTGTGTTTGATTTTATAAATTAGAATGTGTAGACTAACACAGACACACACACACACACACACACACACACACACACACACACACTTGATTGGTATAATCTGTACTTGTTTGATTATTAATTATATGATAAATGATATTGTTAAGATTCATTCATATGTTTGATAGACCAAATATATGCATGTTTTATGATTTATAGTAGGAATTAATATGTATGAATCTATTTGTTATATATATGTTAATGAAATATCACATTTTTGATACTAAGTAAGTAATGAGATGGAATTCACTAGCTTACTAGCATTATAATGCCAGATGAAGGTGATTCGATCAAGTGGTGTGTATGAAATTAATTGATCCTAGAGATCAATAACTATTTTAATTTTTTTTGGCAAAGTAATGTTAGTTAGACATTGTCATTTCATGTGCATGATTAACATGTTTGTGTGATATCATGTTAGAATATATTTCTTTATGTTACACTATATGTTTCTTAGAAATCATACAACACATAGGTATGAGCTTGTCTCTTTGTATTCCCACACCATCACTATCTTTTCATCCATGAATTGAAGGCCATTCCATGATGGGGGATTGTGTGAGGGATATATGGTCTATGGTTGGTGTGTAAAAGTGCTAGGATGATGATCTCCTTCCCCACAATAGTTCTTCTCTGGAGATGACACTTGAGATTGCTGAGATACTAGAGTTTAGGAACTCATGCTCCATAGAGCCATGTATCTTATATATGTAAATTGTATTATATTTATTATTGAGACATTATTTTGATGAAATGTAATTTTTTACTTATCTGTACTTTGGTAGTTGTGGTTGTATCATTGTACCACTATGGCTGGTCATTTGTATTTACTTTTCATATTTGGTTATGATGTGTTCATATGTTGATAGTGATCAGTGACTGTTAAAAGTCACATGATTATTTATAGTTATCATACTTAGAGTATTATATATGAATCATTAATTACATTATCATTATGTAATCTAATGGAAAAATATGTTGTTTAAATAGAAAAAAAATTATCACATTTTTCTAAGTCAAACCTAGGGGGTTGTTACATGTGCTATTAGATCTATATAGAGGTTATTAATTGGAATCAAAGTTATCAATTGGAAGAGGTTGATACATGTGGTATGAGATATATAGATAGGTTTTTACATGTGGTATAATAGATATAAAGAGGTTATTAATATGATGAGCATTAAAAGGACTCAAATTTGGATCTTGGAGGAATATAAGGAATTTGAGGGATCTCATCTACAAAAAGGCATATGGAGAGTCTTCTTCAAGGAAGAAAAAGAGAGAGAGAATTTTTTATGAGTATTATATGTCTTAGATGATATTGTTTTATATGCCTATATGGCAATTTACACATTTTTTTGAATTGTATGCCTATATGGCATTGATATGACATTATGTTATGTTCTTAATATGTATGCCTTTATGGTTTGTATGTGTGTTCAAATTTTGTGGTGAACATATTTTATATATAATTTGGTCCACATTATTATTAAAAAAATAAATTTGATGGTTGTTTGGCCATATTTAAATATGATCATCTTTAATATTTCTTTCGTGTAATTATTAAAAGTAGCTTACAATCTTTTAGTATGTGTTTCAATTAAAAGTATATAGGAAGAAATAGTATAATGTTTGAAACTTGCAATATTTCAAACACTACTATCTCATAATCCAAGTTTAATATTAGATTCCATGGTCCTCACATGCAAAATAAATTAAATAGTTACTCAAAGTTAAAGTGTATAGTCCATTATATGTAGTTTAGTATCAGAGTCCATGGTTTATGAGTATGAGTATTGGTTAATTTTGGACAATCTTGTCATTTGTATTAGTTTTTTTTATGCCATTTCATGTTTTGGTTAGTTTGTGGACGTGATTTAACTTTTTAAGGTTATGGTGTGTAATCCTTAGGTTGTTAAACGGTCTAAGTATAGTAAATCATGGTAGAAATATGCAATAAATATAGCCAATGATTTGCAAAAAAATTGGTCTAGTTTGAGATTTTTTAAAATAGAAAAAAATGATGTAAATAAGTAATTAGTTTAAAATGGATTGAGACAGGAGATATGGAGCTTTAAAAATGGGATAAGAGATGATTTGAGTGTTGAATATTGGATGTAGGCGTCAAAACCCTTTCTGGACAGTAGTGGCCTAATTGGACAATAAAATTAATGGAGCTAGTGTCCTTATTTTAGCACTAGTATCATCTATGTATAACTATTTTGAGATCATGGGGGCACCTATGTATAAGTCTACCAATCCTATTCCTATGTGCATGAGTTTTATTTCCCTATAGGTGACCTATTTTGACTGATTTTGTATGTAAACCCTAAACTTCCATGTTACTAGAGCATCCATTTGGCATAATTAGCAAAGTGTGATGTTAGTGGGGTAGGTTGGATATCCTCAACACCTTGATTTGATGAGATTTTCCTACATACCAATAACTAGAGGAGGGATAAACCTTGTTTTAGTTATCCCTCCCTAAGTGTTGGTGTAAGTGTAAGTAAAGCTAGTATGAATGACATTTTGAGTGATTTTGAGTGGATCTTGAGATTGGAAATTTGAGTATTTTTAGATTAGGATGGATATATATGGATGTATGAAAATTTAAGTAATAATATGGATTGATAACATTGATTATGCACAACTTATTCTAATCTATTTTTTTTTATTTGCATCTGATTTCCATCTAGTGGATAAAAGGCTAAAAGTCACATATATACATTATTCTAGAGATTTTGTGGGTCTTAAAAGAGGTCTAAGACAACCCTAGCTAATTTTTGTTTTGAAAATATAACCATTGGTGGCCAAATGTGGGAAAAATATGATAGAACCCAAACTAGGACACTAGTGTCATTGGTGTTACTATCCAAATTATGGCACTAGTGTCTAGGTGTTTGAACTTGAGGCACTAGGTGTCAGGATGCTAAAGTGAGTACCTGGGGTTACTTTGGGGATGTTTAGGGATGCATGTGGCCCACATGAATGCTGAATAAGTGTCTAAATAGGCCCTAAAATAAGTCTAGAAATAAGGTAAAGATGGGTGGTCTCAAGTAACAATCTTAACACTCATGTTTAATTTTTAGATGATTACATTTGCCCCCCTTTTTTTATACAAATGAAACAAAGTGAAATGAATGGTATAAAGTATAAATAAGTGTACCTAGACTTAGCTAAGATTCAAATCCCATAAATCTAGATCCGAGTATTGAAGCATGCTCTATTGTGTGTCTTGCAAATGAAACATGCATAGATCAATCCTTACTTAGGAGATATAAAAAGAAAAGACAAAACTAAGTAAAGAGATAAGAGAGAGGAAAGGAATGAATCCACCTAACTAATTACATTAACTAATACATAAACCTAGTGATAACTTATGTGTGTGCATGTAGATAGTGATCAATCGATGAATAACTTAGATTGAGATGATGACTTCCTCAATCCCCATGTGTGGGTGGCTTAAGAACTCAATTTGGTTTTGACTTTATCATTTACCATCTATGCTTGGTGGATCATTCCCTATGAATATCTTGGATTAGATTGATGGTGTGTCTAACCTTATCATGTAGGTGGCTCAAGAACTCAAGTAGAATATAACTCCATCATTACCTACCCATGTGTAGTAGATGAATCTAAGCTAGAATATGTGATGTAACTAAAATTTTATAATATGGATCTGGTCCACTTAAAAACTTTGAAATATAAAATGACTCTAGACCACTCAAGAATATTAGGTAGCTCTAGGCCACTCAGGAATGATAACCACTATAGATGGATTAAGGCATTAATCTACTATGTAACTTGGAACATGATTTTTAGTGTGTATAATTTATAAAATGACATAGATTTTTTCATTCCATTTGATCAACTAGTGTATAAGTGAGCATACAGAAATAGTGTGCCATGTACATGCCCCCTAAATATGATATCTAAGTATATACATTTTAGATTGAGTTGTAATAATCTATATCTTAGTATCTGAAACTAAAATATGAATGATCATGACATGCATGATGCCTCAAATATGATCAAAATGAAATGAATCTATGCTAAACTGATCCAAACCTAGTAATCTATATCTAAACCTATGAAAACCTAGACTGTACCTACTATAATTTTCTAGCTAATCTATAATTTACTAAAATTGAGGCTATATGATAGTAATGCCATATATTGGATAGTAGTGTTGATGGCACTAGTGTCCTAATTTGGGTGATAATGTCTAAATACATTGATTTTTGTGTTGCTAAAATTGGTCTTTGTGTCACTATTTCCCACTATGTTTTCTCAAAACTAATTTGTGTATTATGGACATGTGTGCTAAAAACTAAACATTGAATGGATTCAGATAGCCCAATCTCTATGAAAAACCTCTAATAATGACCCCTCTTTTAAAGGGAGTTGTTTACATTGTGCAATAACTTTCCCCAAAATAAAAAACTCTATAAAATATGTGTTAGATAAAGCATATATGTTATATGCATAATAAACTGATATAATGTGCATACATAACATTAGAACGTAAGATAGTTTGAGCATAAGTTTGTAATGTATGATGTATGCTAGATATAAAATTAAAAGGTCTATAAAGATAGATATAACAATTTAAATGAATAGAAAATATGATTAATAACTAAGTATCTACATATAAAATAATGTAGGAAGGGGAGATGCATGAGGTCCCTCATGACATATAAAAATGGAGTGTGTAGCAAGTAAGAGATAATCATCATAGCCATGATTCATATAAAAAATAATGCATACAACACAAATGAAGCTTGTAAAGTATGCCAAGGGGACACAATACAAGGGACATGGAAACATGTCACTAAATTTGAGAAAGCAAGATGTACAAAGACATGTTCAAATGTCCACATAGAAAATAATTAAGTTGGCTTAGAGCCATATGGAAGGACATGTTAAAATTTCCCCATACATAATAAATAAATCACACACAAGGAAATGGGCATATGTCTAAAACATACATACAATGAGAATAAGTTGGCATAGAGCTACATAAAAATGGCATATTTAAATGCCCTCAAATAGAAGAAGCATAGAGACACAACCAAGTATAAACTAAGAATTATATAAATGAAAGTATGCATGAACATGTGGTATACATCTATATAAGATCAAAAATGTACATATGCTGAGTCTAAAGTAGTAGTAGTCATAAAAAATCTGAGTAGGTGTAGGATGATCAATATCAATATATAACCATGTTAAATCTATGATGTAGAGTTTAGAAAGATATAACCTAGTAATCCAAACTATGTATAGGATAACCTAAAATGGGTGAATATATAAAATTAGGAACCTTTGTATCTATGTATATGGCCCCATTGGGTAGATAGTAACAAATCAATATTTGTGTTGTGGACATGGCTCATGTAAGTATCTACAAACACTCAACAAGATGGAAAATATAAGAAGTGTAAATATGGAAATGCATACAATCTATAGTTTATATTTTTAATTAAATATTTGAATTTTTTTTATTTTTTTTATATAATCTATGTATAAATAACATGAAAATGAAATTATATACAAGGATAAAAATGAAAGAAACTATGTACAAGTATGGAGGAACATATTAACCGATGAGTCTCGTAAGATACCCATTGTTAATGGGGCCTATATCAAAATTAGGAATGGTGAGATCTCACATAATGTGAATGATATGTTGTAGTTGAATTGATCTACAATGTGAATCTGAGTATTGCTCATTATTAGTATCTTAGTAATCATAATAACCTAGATGGTTCCACTCATCATTATCATCTTGATTTTAAACTAATAGAATGCCAGTGTTGACTTGTGTTGTATTTGGATGAGCACAAGGAATTACCTCATATTATGTAATTGAAAATTTTAAATTATGATTTGTAATATTTTGTGTCTGTGCCCTTTTAAACTTTGATTATTGTAAGCATACTATGCTTTAGAGGCTCTTTTGTTAGAAAGCCTCTTTTGAGAATGTCTGTTGGCTTAGCATGATTTTAACTTTGCAACTTAAGTTCTTACTCTTTTTATAACATTTAATATGTATCTAGATTATTTTTCTTGATAAAATATACTGTGAATGATTTACCTTAAGATGTTCAATAAATCCCAAACCTTGTTGACCAACATTATTTTAACAACCCCACTGGGTTTTATCAGAATATAACAAATTAAAAAAAAATACAAGTATTCATCTAAAAATTTTCACCATAATAAATCTAATTAGTGATCTTTATCTAACTACATTAATTTAATTAATCTCAAAGTTTATAGCTAATCTACTTAGCTAATGATCACTATGAAAAAATATAACAAGTCATGTTCAATGCTGAATATACCATAAATACTTCATCTAATTCATTAAAGTAATATTAAAATTTCAACCACAATTGATATAAAATTACAACCACTCTTATAGAAGTATAATGAATAAAATCTCAAATAATAATATATGATACAAAGATCTATGGAGCATGAGTCTCCATGACTCAAATATCAATATGTAATCTCAAGTGAATTCTTTAGAGTAGTACTCCTATACAAAGGGAGAACATCATTTGAGTGATTTTTCACACCAACCACAGACCATAGATCCCCCACACTATCTCCCAATAAGGAAATTTATCTTCCTTCATGGCTTGGTAGATAATGATGATGCATGTATCTAGAGTGACAAACTAGAACCTGTGTACTGTAGATATCTAATACATGATGTGTACCATAAATAAATATGTTCTAACATGTTATCACACAAATATGAGTGTTTCAAAATCTTTTTATCTTTTCCACATTCAAAGGATGAAAGAAACTAAGATAATGGTTAGGGGTTTGTACGTACCTAGATGAATTTTGCACACCGTTATCCAGACATTGTAGGGACTCCTCTTTGGCTGCGGAGGATGACACCTGCAGAAGAAAGAGACTCAAACAAAGAGATTATTAGATGGATATAAGGTGGACTGCCAAGCAGAAGCTCGGTCCCAGAAGTACAAAGGCTTCCTTGTGGGATGATAGTCCACTGTTAATAAGTAAAAGTGTCAGAAATAAAGAAATGACAAATGACTAGCAAAGAGGAAACTAGATAATGCATACCTGCTGTCTACTGTCAGTCTGCCATAGTCACCGATGTCGGTAGTCCTACCGGCATCAGTTTGTAAATATGCTGATGTCAGCTATGTTACTGATGTCGATAGAGGCAGTGGTCGATGTCGGTCAGGGCAATGGCCTTGGATGGGTTTTGGACGGCTTTGTGGTTGACAGAGGGGTCTGGGTCTATACAGGGTTGCAAGACAGTAAATAGGGTCTGACAGGGGGCAAAGGCAAATGGATGGTATGTAAATGGATAAGAATAGGAGGAAGGATTTTCAGCCTTTCCTGGAAGAAAGTCAGGTCAGGTTGATTATATTCAAAAATAATAAATAGAAAGCTAATTACTAATAGATTCTAAATACTGAAATGAAATAAATGAATACTTAGCTCTGCTTGATTGAGAACAAGAGGTGTTGGGACGCTTGTTCCTGTTGTGACTGATGTCAAAGATCTCATACAATATTTCCAATTTGATGCCTGGAGTGATTTCTATAGAGTCTCTATAGCCGAGAGATTGATAATAGAACTCTAGTGTTCAGTCTCAAAACATGTGCATTGTTATGCAAAAAGGAGGGGGCCATTAAAGGTTAGAAACCTAGTTTAAGTAACCGACGTCGGTGCTTCTGCCGGCATTGGTCGACATTTGACCGATGTCAGCGACTGAAGAATGGGTAAAAGGACTAAAAATAGCCTTTTGCCTGTTTCTCCATCTGCCAAGTGCATTTACCACTGGAGAATGGTCAAAAGACGGGGTTATTTCTTACGAGAATTAGTTAGAAGGTTGGAATTAGTCTTAAGTAGTTATGTTTTGAAGGACTTAGTCTTGGGGGTGAGTCATAGGGTAGGAAATTGTCTAAGGGTGAGGTGTCCATGGTGAGGTGAGGTGTCATGGGTGAAGTGTCAAAGGGGGTGGTATTAATTCAAAATAAGTTATTATTTTAAATTAATAAGTGTGTGGGTTAGGAATGTGTTAAAAGTGGACCAAGGGGACCAAGGGGGAGAGTCGACCAAGGAGTAGACATGATTTCGGTGTCTACATTTGCCCCTTTTTGTCTTGTTGGTTGTTATGATGAACTGCAAGACAAAAATAGGAGTTGATTACCCCAGGTATGGGATGAGATTGTTTTCATCCTGTTGGTTGTTTTGGTGAACTGTAAGACAAAAAAAATGAATGTAGGTTGGCCCGATTATGGGATGAGATATTCCCCCTCAAAGCGGGAGTCAAGGGAAGGAAACCTGAAATTGGGTGCTGATTTGATAGATAGTGGATGGATATGGTGAAGTTTGAGTGTGAACACTGCAAAAGTTGAGAGTGCGCGCATACCACTTCATGAGATGGTCAGGTCAAATTGTCATAAGTCAAGGTCAAGAAGTGCCAAAATTGAAATAACCAGGCCCCAGCATTTAGTCATAGTTGATTGGGTTATTCGATCCAAGATGTAGCTCTAATGGTCATCATGTTCCAAGTATCCCAGGCTCAGGAAGTGCTCTTAGAAAACATGAAAAAGGCCACAAGTAGTGGGGATCAACTGGAGTGCGATCCAATACTTGTGGGGGTCATGGACAATTTGCTAACTAGGCGTGAGGTAGCAAGGGAAATCAAAACAACCAAGGCAAAGTTGTCTCGAAAGTGGTTATGGTCTGAGGAGATAGTCACAATCTCCAAGGTCATTGGTCGAGGATGGACAAAAGAATGGCCAAGCTAACCTCAGAGGACCCCATGTCAACTGAGTGCTAGGTACATAGCCCCTATTGGAAGGGCCTCAGGCTAATGTAGTTCTCCCAAGAGGGAGGAAAAGGGTCAAAGTGGTTGATGTGTTTGTTTTGGTCATGATAATGATGTAGCACTTCCCATATGTCTGAGGGTTCATGCTTAAAATGATGAGGGGAAAGATGATGTTACAACCTGTTCCATTTTGTGCAATGGTGTATTCTGTAACATTAGTCAGGGTTTTTCATCCCTAGCAATTGTCCATATTAAGTAATGGATGTATGCTAAAAATGAAATGGGTCTATTTATGCTTCAACAAGTAATGGTTTATGCTTGACATAAATTGTGTGGTCAATAGTTTCCATGTGTATTGGTGTCCATAGAAACTAGTGTGAATAAGTTATGATAAGGTGAGTGGTCTAAAAAAGGTTGGGTTGGGTTGGATGGAAAATGATTTGGTTGAATGTGACCAAAGGTAAGGAGGAAGTGAAAAGCATTTTTGCCCTTTCATTGACAAGGACCATAATGATAACATAGGTAGGGGGTTTTTAGAAACAAAAGCCCCATTCATGCATTACGTCATTGACCATTGGTTGTGTTAGAGAGGTAATCGAATCACTTTGACATTAAAATGAGCTTGGAATCCTTTGAGTAGGTGATGTGATATGTGAGGAGAGGGTAACCCTTTTTAGTAGGGATAACTTTTCCCCTTTTTATAGGAGACCCTGAGATGACTACAAGCCAAGTCCATGACCCAATTTTTTTTTTTTTTTTTTGAGCAGACTGATCAATGCGGGAAGTCTACATAGAGATGTCATTTTGTTTTATGGTCATTTGTGAAGCTAATCGATGCAGGAAGCTTCTGAGAAAGTGATATTTGTAGCAAGAGTTTAGTCATAGCCATCCTTCGAGGGAGTGGTCTATATTTTTTCTTTATATATATATGAGGGCTTTGAATAGCTATCCTTCGAGGGAGCAATCTACCTTTAGAGTTTATGACCTTTGATATTTTGACATCAATTTATTTTGTTAATAGAATTTTGAGTCATGGATAAGATTATAGAAGTTCAAGGGCTCCCTTTTATTAGGACAAAGCATTCATACTTTATAAAAGGGTTACATAGGGCTTGCTTTAGGGAAACAGGGTTGAAAGAAATGAGGATTAAGAAGACAAGGGTTGCTCAAGGGATGAGCTCAAGTTAAATTTCAAGTGAGTGAGTACTCGACTAACAGTAGAATGGTCATAGATGTGAGGCATTAAGGGGCTCAAGTTCTGGTTGGCCTTCAAGAGAAGACAGACGATAAGTCCCTGATCCATACTTGTGCATGATGATGTAAGGTCTGAGCCAATTAGGAGAAAATTTTCCTTGTTTACTCCATTCCATATTGGTCATGTGTTGATTCTCTTTGAGGATGAGGTCTTCGATGCTGAAATCTCATTCTCTCAGATTTTTGTTATAGGCTCGTTTGATGCGATTTTGATAGACATGGAGATGGTTGAGGGTAGCAAGATGACATTCGTCGAGTAACTCAAGTTGAGCTAATCGATCTTGATGAAAGTCATCATTAGAAGGAATGTCATGTAGAGAGATGTGAAGAGACAGGATCTATACTTTGAGAGGTAGGACAACCTTTGTTCTGTACACTAGAGAGAAAGGGGTAGCACTCATAGAGGTTCGAATGCTAGTGCAGTAGGCCCACAAAGTGAAGGGAATGTGAATGTGCCAATCCCTTCTAGTGTCATTGACCACCTTCATGAGAATTTTAGTTAAGATTTTGTTGGAAGCCTCAGCCTGCCCATTTGCTTGTGGGTAGTAAGGCAAAGAAAAATTGAGTTTGATGCCAAAGGAGTCACAAAGTTTCTAGATAGTTTTGTTTTTGAATGACTTGCCATTATCGGTGATGATTTTGTGAGGTACACCAAAATGAAAGATGATGTGGGTGTTGATGAAGTCAAAAATTTTGTCAAGTTTTATGGAGATGAGAGGAATAACTTCTACCCATTTAGTGAAATACTCGGTGGCGGTGATGATGGACTGATGATGAAGAGATGAATGAGGGTTAATCTCATCGATGGGATCTAAGCCCCATTGTGAAAAAGGCCAAAAATCCTAAGCGACTTATAGAGCATGGCTCGAGAGGTGAAGCAAGTTACCATGCTACTGGCACTTGATACAATGCCAAACATAGTCGCTACAGTCTTGATGAAAAGTGGGCCAATAATAGCCCAAGCGAAGGATGCACTTGGCAACCAAATTACCACTAAAGTGTCTACCACAAATCTCGTCATGGACCTGTTTAATAGCATGAGATGCTTTAGTGGAGGTTAGACAGTGAAGAAGAAGGCCATCAAAACCTCTTTTATAGAGAATACCCCCTAGCATGGTATATGGAGCTGTGCATTTGATGAAAGCCCATCGTGCATTGCTAGAGAGGTTGGGAGGAATGATAGAATGAGCCATGTAGTCCATAAGTTGTTTATACCACACATCCTATAGACTAGAGTCTATGGTGTTGATGAGGTTGATGTTAGTGGAAATGTATGAAGGCAATGACACACGATGTACCATGACATAAATTCTTGATGAGGATGATGAAGAGGGAATATGCGAGGTGAGAGAAGCCATGGTGTCAACAAACTTATTCGTAGATCGAGGAACAGTCTGCAAGAGGTAATGGTCGAAAGATGCTAGAAGGGTGTCAACACGGTGCTTGTACCTTTGCAAAATTTCATTTTTACAAAGATATGAACCATTGATTTGATTGATGACAAGTTGTGAGTCACCAAAGATGTTGATGGTCTTGATTCTTAAAGAAAGGGTGATTTGAAGTCCCAAAATTAAGGCTTTGTATTTAGCCATATTATTGGTACATTTAAAGTCATGTTTGAAAGACAGGGGCATGGGCTCACCCTCGTGTGGGATGAGGATGACCGCTGCACCTCCACCGAGTTGACATTTGGAGACGTCGAAGAACATCATCATTTGGTAGAATGTGTCATCAGTTGAGAGAGTGGCGATAGATTCATCGAGGAAATCACACTGAGAAGGTTGATCATCGAGAAGAGGGGCATCTGCCAGTTGGTTAGTGATTGTTTGACCTGCTAGATGAATTCCAAGTTGAACTCAGCAAGAAGCATGAGCCAACGAGCCATACGCTGGTTTTTGTATGGCTTGGAATGCATGTATTTAAGAGGGTCAATGTGAGTGATGACAAAGGTTTTGTGATTGAGAAGATAATGACGGAGCTTGGTAGTGGTAAAGACTAATGCCAAATAGAGTTTCTCGGTATGAGTATACCAAGTTTCATAGTCAACAAGTGTTTGGCTTATATAGTAAACCGCTTGCTCACGGTGTTGCTCATCTCGGTGCGTGATCATGGCACCTAACAAATGGTTGGTTGTTGAGATGTAGAGGTAGAAGGGTTGGTCATCTTTAGGTGGAATAAGGACTGGTGGAGAGACCAAATAGCGTTTAAGGGCTTCAAAAGCCTCTTGATAGTCCTTATCCCATTTAAAGGAGACGTCCTTCTTGAGGAGGTGATGAAAGGGTTGACAACGGTCAGAAAGCTGTGAGATGAGGCAACGGATGGATTAGAGCTTCCCTTGCAGACTGCAAAGTTGCTTGAGATTGGTCAGAGGTGGCATCTTGAGTATAGCCTAGATTTTAGTGGGATCTATCTCAATGCCACAGAGAGAAACGATGAACCCCAGGAGCTTCCCTGAGAGGACCCCAAAGACACATTTATTGGGGTTAAGGCAGACATTGTATTGAAGAAGGTGAGTGAATATGATCTTGAGGATGGTCAAATGGTCATGATGAAGCTTAGACTTGTGAAGCAAGTCATCCACATAGTCCTCCATGATTTTGTGGAGGAGATCTTGAAAAATGTAAGTCATGGCACGTTGATATGTGGTGTCTGCATTCTTGAGGCCAAAAGGCATGACTCAATAGTAGAAAGTCCCCCATGGGGTGATGAAGGTAGTCTTGTACTAATCTTCTAGTGCAATCAGGATTTGGTTATATCCTGAAAACCCATCCATGAGTGATAGCATCTCATGACCAGCCATAAGATCAACAAGTTGGTTGATGTTGGGAAGAGGAAATTCATCTTTGGGGCAGGCTAGGTTGAGGTCACGATAGTCTATGCAGATTCAGATCCCCCAGTTGCTTTGGTGATAGGGATAATGTTAGATACCCACTACAGATAATCAATGGATTGGATGAAAGAGACAGAGAGAAGACGCTGAAGCTCCTCTTTGACAAGGAGCGCGACTCAAGGATGCATCTTGTGAAGCTTTTGCCTAATAGGCTTAACCTCTGGGTTTGTGATAATGTTATGAGTGGCAATGTTAGGGTCGATGCCAGACATGTCACCATAGGTCCAGGCAAAGGCCTTGCTATTGTTTGAAAGAAATGTGGTATAGTTGATCTGCTCCTGGGTGTCCAAAGATTGACCAATTTTTAAGACGTGAGGAACATCAGAAGATGGAAGGTTAATGTCATTGGTCGATTCATTTAACATAACTTGCATTTCATTAGGGAGGGAGTGCTGAATGAAAGAGTCATCAGCACCCATGTAGGTGAGAATGGCATCATCGTCTACATAGTGGACAGTGTTGATGGTTGTTGATTCATCATCTATCATGTTGGGATAAATGAGAGGGAGAGACCTAGAGACCCTGTTGAGTTGATATGTTAAGGGTTTCAAGCGAATGGTGTTTATGTAAAAAAAAAACTAGGAGGGATGAAAACCACCGACTCCGTAGGTGAGGATGGGGGAATAGGTGAGCTTGGCAGAGATTGGTCTATGATGGGTTTGGGACAAAGGTTTGCAGAAGTCTCAGTGGGTTCTTAGAAACCCAGACCATATTGTTTCTTGGCATTGTCGTCATTGGGTGGTTCGATGGGCTGATGGGAGCCTTGTTCGTAGCGCCCAAAGCCAAAACCCTTCCATGCACACCTATAAAGGTAGGTATGGGCAAAGGTGGGGTTACCAAGAAAGGAAAAGTCAGATGTGAATGCTTGAGGTGAGGAGAAAGGATTCCTATTAGTAGGAGCTTGATCTAGCCCCCCATAGATGAGATTGGTTCGAAGGTTAGGAGGACCATAAGGGATGACCATTCTAATCCGATGGTCATAGCCTAGACTGTGATGAAGCTGTCCATACTCTTGTAGAGTCTGGAACATGTCTAGGGTAAGTAAGCGATATTCCCCAAGTGAAATTCATTGGAAGATATCTTCCATAGGGTCCTTGGTTGTCGCTTGAGAAGGTGATGTGAGGGTGACCATCGTTTGCATACTGGTTGAAGCTTCCATGGATGGAAGCAGTGTTTGGGTTGGTGTCTTGAGAGGAATGAGAATGTCATTTGGTCGATAGGTCATGTTACAAGTCTTGAAAGGGGATGGGTCAACAAGAATGACATGGACTTGTCTGTTGTGTTTAAATTTGACACAATGGTGAAGTGTAGAAGGGACGCAAGCCATGGCGCAGATCCAGGGTCATCCTAATAGCATGTTATATTGGAATTCTCCCTTGATGATATAGAAGAGCTCCATGCTGTGTGCGGGCCAACACAAATATGGAGGACGATGGTGCCAATAGTGGTAGTGGTGGTGTCATTAAAGGATTGAAAGATTGCATCAGTTTTTGATATGTAATTCTTGGCGAGGGCTAATTGATCAAAGGCATGGGTAGAAATGATATTAATGCTGGCACCCCCATTAATCATAACTTACTTAATGTGGGTTTGATCAATGTAGGCTGTGATGAAAAGAGTAGTGTCGTGATCTTTTGAGGTAGAGGTAAGAATTTTAGAATCACTGAAAGTGATAGAGGGGATGGGGGATAAAGAATGGACCAGGGCAGCTAGTGGTTGGGGGTCTTCAGGTTTGACCTCAATTGCCTGTAAGGCTCTAATTAAATCTTGACGATGCTGGGGCGAGCTTTAGATGAGGTCATACAAGGTCACCTTCATGGGCATTTGGTGAAGCTATTTTAACATAGAGTCATGGATTTCCCCTGAAAAGAGGGTTGGGATGCACTCAAGATGGAAATCTTGGGCTTTGGTGGTTGAGGTGGCTGAACAAAAGGGTAGGTCCAAAGAATAATAGCTTTTTCTTTCGCCTTATCCTTTTGTGACCTAGTGGTTATGTGGATGACATTAATTTTGAAGAGAGGGGGTGAATGAGGTGAAGAGACCATAGTCTGTTGATGAGATGTCGATGACGATGAAGGGGTTTGAGAGATATGAGAGGGAGGTCTATCGATAGTGTCCTCAAGAAGAAGGGTGTCTTTTTCTATGTATTGGTGAATGACAACCTTGAGGGCACAACAATTCTCAATATCATGTCCTGGCATGCAATGATATAGACAAATCTTAGTGTCATCGAACCAGGATGGCTTTGACTTGAGAGGTTGGAATGGTTTGATAGGCAGAAGGGTTATGCTAGAGGTTTGTAAAATTTGGCACAATATCAAAGCGTATGAACCCACTAAGGGGTCTGTGCTTGTTGATGCATGAGGTGTCGATGACTTTTGCTTGGGGGGTGTTGAAGGAGGCTTCCGTACTACCTTTTGGGTTGGTGGTGTGGGCACATGTGTAGACGACACTCTCTTTGTGAGAGGTGCCAAATTTTTTAGAGGAGGTAAGCTTGTGGTAGGTAAAGGAAGTAGTGGAGGTAACTTGTTTTGGTTAGGGGTTGGAGTAGAGAGAACTCCTATTAGAGTAGAGGGATGAAGGCCCAAAATGGAGGGCAAAGGTGATGGTGACAGTGAAGGAGGAGTTTGCCGCTATGTTTTAGCAACCATCTTTGGTTTGGTTTGAGGACTATTATTGGGCGAGGCAAGGTTCAAGTCTACCTTCACTTGCGGGTGAGTGAGGTTAGTGATGGGGCGAACATCGAGTGACTTGATGGGTTTTGATATGGTGGATGAGGGTTTATGTTCTGATGTAGATGGTTGATGTTTTGAAGGTTTAAAAGTGGAAGTCTAGTCCGTGTCAGAGACTTTGGGGGATTTTTTCACAAGAGGGTCAGCGGCATGAGATGAGATAGACTGGGTAGGATGAGGAGCTTTGAGTTGCTCCCATAATGCCTAATGCTCCAATTTCCTTGATTGGAGAAGTCCTAGTTTCTCCACTAATCGAGAGAATATTTTGAAAGATGTCGGATGAGGCTTTGGTCCTTCAAAAGATGTGGATGGTTGCAGGGTCAAAAATGCGTTAGGTATAGCAGTCTCAGACCCAAGGCATGAGGGAGTCATAACTAGATCATCTTTGGTCAGAGAAGGTGGAGAGACATGGTCTTCTCTTGGTGGAGAAGGAACTAGAAAATGTGGCTCCTCAAGAGGATAAAGGGCAGGGATGATTGTGCCTTCTACTTGTGATTGAGGAGTAGGAAGGGTAGGGTCCTCCATTGGTAGGAGGAAGGATGAAGGTGAGGCTGGTGGTGCTGGTATGGTCAAGGCATCCTCCAATATAAGGGAAGTTGATGGAGAACTAACATTAGAAGAGGGTTCATCCACATGTGATGGACTAATGGGTGGACTAACCTCTTGAGACTGTGAGAGAGGTTGGTCAGGTATGAGAAGCGAGACCATGTTGATTGTGCATATATTATGTTCTTGGGAGTCATTAGTCATGGTCTACACATTGTTTTGGCTAGGAGGATGGTTAGGAAAGGGTTGTTTAAAGATGTCTATGCTTTGATTGGGTGGCACGTTTGGGTTGTCTAAGACAAGGTCACCTTTATCAAGCATGTCTTGAATGATGTTCTTGAGAGTCTTATAGTTGCTCGTGTCATGGCCTTTGACACGGTGGTAATTGCAAAAGTCATTCTCCCTATACCATGCAGGGATAGCGCATGAGGGATTGAATTGAGGAGGTGGTCAGATTTGGGGGAGATTGAGGACTCCCTATTTGACAAGTTTATCCAACACAGATGTGTATGATTCTCCTAGTGGAGTAT
This sequence comes from Torreya grandis, assembly GCA_037957365.1. Taxonomy (NCBI): domain Eukaryota; kingdom Viridiplantae; phylum Streptophyta; class Pinopsida; order Cupressales; family Taxaceae; genus Torreya; species Torreya grandis. Next base: position 746,060 of record JARHVA010006500.1, on the reverse strand, counting down.
ACTGACGCTGCACATATCTTTGCTGGAATTGTTTGGTGATGTAGTCTAATGTGGAAGGCTGAGATTAGTTATTTGTTGAAGAAGATGATCTAATGACTACAGCATTTGCTGATGCCTTAGATTTAGAATTAGAAGAAGAAGGTTTAGAGGAAGAGTCATTGGACTTGGTGTTGGGGTTTTTACTCTGCAACTTGACTTTGTTTTCCTCGACGACACGTAGTTTAAGCTTTCTAGCCATCGTGAAAGCTTCATCAAAGGTGTGGAATGTTTGGACCCAGAGAGTGGAGGAAATATGTTTGGCACATGCCTGGGAAAAGAGTTCGATGAGCTCAGGTTGAGGCAAAGAAAATGAGAGTTGGTTGATTAGGCCTTTCCAATGGGCAACAAAGTCAGCTATGGATTCATCGTCAAACTGTTTGATGGAGTATAGGTCTGTGATGGAGACCTTTTTTGTGATATTGATTGAGAAGTGGTCAAAAAAAATTTGGGCAAGTTGGGTGAATGAGAAAAGAGAGTGTCTAGTGAGAGATTTGTATCAGTTGAGAGCAGCACTAGAAAGTGACATGGGGAATGTGCATAACAGTAACACATCATCATGTGCTATCAGGTAACAAGTATGTCTAGATGCTCATAGGTGTTGCTGTGGGTCTTCCTTACTCTAGAAATGAGTAAACTTAAGAAGTTCCCACTGACTGGGATATGGCTGGATTGGGATGGAGGGATGGATGGGTTCATTGCAAATTTGGTCATATGACAGGACATTTCTTGAGCCTAAAATAGAGGTCTCAAGATTAGACATTTTGTCCATCAACATTTTGATAAGATCAAATAATGGATTTGTAGGTGGGGCACCCCTAGGTTGTAAGGCACTTGGAAGGTGCTATAAGGGGCATATGATGTAGTTGGTTGCGCTTGTATAGGCGCAACGTATTGATAACTAGTCATAGGGACAGAAGTGGAGACGAAGGGGGGTTATGTCATGAAGGTAGAAGGCATGACTAGGCTTGATGTTATCAGAGGTGGTTGAATTGTAGAAACATTAGCCAATGGATGAATGGCCACCTTGGTTTTGATGGGGTTGAGAGTAGGTGGGATGGAGACAACTAGATTTTGGAAAGGGGTAGAGGTTTGTTGAATAGTCTGTGGTTGATCAGGGGTCAAAACCCCAATGGAAGTGGGCCCAGAGACAGAAGGAGAAGCCACATTTTGAAAGTTAGTCATGGGTTGGTTATTAGTCGAGGTGACGGCTTGGGCATCTATGGGCTGGATGACAGAGGTGGTGGATATGGCCACCATCTCAACTAAGGAGGTTGGCATCCCATAAATTGGGTTGCCTGAAGAGTCTCACATTTGGCTTCTCAGGAGATAATTTTGAAGGGCCTTGACATTGAGGTCAAGGAACCTTTCAAAGTCTTGGTCCCCCTCAAGGACAATGGGAGGCTGAGTCAGGGTCGGTTGGGTAGGAGTTCGTTCGGTCTCTGAATGATACTCCATTAGAGGACTAGTTATGGAAGATGAAGGCAGGAGCAGTTGTTGCCTCTTGTGGTCAACAAGAGTCTTGGTTTGACTACGTGTCAAAACCATTCAAGGCAAGAAAGGGTCAGGTTTCAGAAACTATGTTTTTCAGTCTCAAAAAACTAGAATGGGTGTTAGACAGCAAGAAAGTCAGGTTTTAAGCTTGTTATTTGATAAGAGGATTTTGGATAGTGACCGACGTCGGTTAAAAAACTGATGCCGATGAAACAAGTTACCGATGTCGGTCAGATAACCGATGCCGGCAAAGAAAGGTTGTCGACATCAGTGGTAAAACTGATGTCGGTTACTGTGTTTTCTAGAAACTCAAAACATTTGAGAGTTTTTGGAAGAAAGAAGAAAACATCCTCACTAGCTCAAAACACCAGATAGAAATAGAAAAGAAGATGAATACAAGCAGACCCTAAATGTTAAATCCTAAGAATAAACTTTTAGAATCTTGTTGGCTTATGCCTTAGAGTGTGTTTGGGAAGTTGGCTTGTAGAACGGGTCCTAGAAGAAGCAGTCTAAGGTTGGTTTTAGGTTAGTTTCAGTGCTCAAGATCTATATTAGGTTCCGTACATGGCCTGGTGCTAAGAGCTTGCTCCCCTCACTTCACAAACCCAGAGCTGAGCTGGGTCGCTTAGCCAGTATATACTTCCCTTAGAGTTTATCCTCTGCCAGAGAATAGAGTGGGCTTTCCCCTTGGTAGTGAAGTCCAAGTGAGATTTCCAAGATGGGTAAGGTATCCGCTAGGTGATGAAATCCTAGTCGGACCTTGTCTCAAGTGAGTTTAGATGTTTTATTTTGTGCAAGTGATCTGGTCGTGTAACATAAGTGTGCTACGATTAATTCATGATGTGGTTTTAAGTTACTATATGTGTGGACTAAATATGCATTCAATCATAAATGAGATGCAATAGATTTTAAGCCCAAATAGAAATGTGTGTTCATATGTAGACAAGTGAGAAGAGGTTGAAGAGTATGATTTTGTCTAGTCTAAGATGTAGAAAAGAAAGAAAAAGAAGGATTCTTTTTAACTTTGCTAATGGTGTCTTTTGGAAGAGATAGAGGAAAAGGATGCAAGAAGAGACCTAATGCACCTATATGATAAGTTTGCTTAGAAGAAAAAAGTATGAACCCAAGTAAAACTCCTAGGGTCCCACCGGGCATGCCAGAATGTTTCTAACAAGTTTTTCTCTTTTCCACATTCAAAGGATGAAAGAAACTAAGATAATGGTCAAGGGTTTATACGTACCTGGATGAAGTTTGCACACTGTTATCCAAACATTGTAGGGACTCCTCTTTGGCTATGGAGGATGACACCTGCAGAAGAAAGAGACTCAAACAAAAAGATTGTTAGATGGATATAAGGTGGACTACCAAGCAGAAGCTTGGTCCCAGAAGTGCAAAGGCTTCCTTGTGGGATGACAGTCCACTGTTAATAAGTAAAAGTGTCAGAAATAAAGAAATGATGAATGACTAACAAAGAGGAAACTAGATAATGCTTACCTGTTGTCTGTTGTCAGTCTGCCATAGTCACCGATGTCGATAGTCCTGTCGGCATTGGTTTGTAAATATTCCAACATCGGTTATGTTATCGATGTCGGTAGAGGCAATGGTCGATGTTGGTTAGGGCAATGGCCTTGGATGGATTTTGGATGGCTTTGTGGTTGACAGAGGGGTCTGGAAGGAGTCTGGGTCTATGCAGGGTTGCAAGACAGTAAATAGGGTCTGACAGGGGGCAAAGGCAAAGGGATGGTATGTAAATGGATAAGAATAGGAGGAAGGCTTTTCAGCCTTTCCAAGAAGAAAGTCAGGTCGGGTTGATTGTATTTAAAAATAATAAATAGAAAGCTAATTACTAATAGATTCTAAATACTGAAATGAAACAAATGAATACTTAGCTCTGCTTGATTGAGAACCAGAGGTGTTAGGATGCTTGTTCCTAATACGGCCGATGTCAAATATCTCATACAATATTTCCAATTTGATGCCTGGAGTGATTTCTACAGAGTCTCTGTAGCCGGGAGATTGATAATAGAATT
>JARHVA010006500.1:667500-735000 GCA_037957365.1 Torreya grandis | reverse complement strand
CCCTAACACAATAACTCAAATTAGGAAACAAAAGGATAGAGAACCTAATAGCATCTATGGATAAGGTTTGGGTTGTATTTAAAGTAAGTCAAGTTCACTAAATGATTTAAATTTTTAGGGTTATTGTGTGTAAACACTAGGTTGTTAAAGGGTATGAGTATAGTAAATTAGGTTGAATTATGAAATTATATCCACTAATTTTTAATATAATTTACCTAGTTTGATCTTTCTAAAAATAACAATAAATGATGTAAATAAGTACTTAGCTAGAAATTAATTGAGATGAGAGATCTAGAGGCTACAAACTAGGACAGGAGCTGATCTAAATATTGTAGACATGATCTAAGTGTCAAAACCCTTCCTAGATAGTAGTGTCAATGGAGCTAGTGTCCTCTATGTAAAACTATTTAGAGCTTTTGGGAATACCTATATTTGTGTTTTCCAAGCCTGTTCCTATGTGTACAAGTTTTGATTCCATTTAGGTGACCTGTTTTGACCAATTTTATATGTAAAACCTAAACCTCCATTTATTAAGGCATATTATTGGCACAAGTAGTAAATTATGATATTAGCGGGGTAGGATAGACATCCTCAACACCCCACTATGATGAGAGTTACCTACATACCAATACTCTGAGGAGGGATCAAGCCTAATGTGTTTCTCCCCACCTAAATATTAGTGTAAGTTCATGTAAAGCTAATATTAATGCTATCTTGAGTTCTTTTAAGAGGAGCTTGAGATTATAAACATGAGTATTCTAAGCTTAGGATGGCTATATATGACTATATGTAGAGCTAGGGTAGAATAGGGATTGATAACCTTGATTGTACAAAACTTATTTTGAGCTACCTTGTGTTATTTGTATCTAATTTTCATCTAGCGGATAAAGGGATAAAAGTCATGTATATATACTATTCTAGTGATTATGTGGGTTTTAAAATAGGTATATGCCAAACCTAGGTGGTTTTTATTTTGAAAGTATATCTATTGGTGGCCAAGGATGGGAAAAAGGCAATAGTGCCCAAACTAGGACACTAGCACCATTGGCACTACTATCCAAATTATGGTTCTAGTGTCTAAGTGGCATAAAATAAGGCACCAGGGACCATGATGATAAAGTGAGGGTCTAGGATTACTTTGGGTAAGTTTAGGGATGTTCATTTCCTATACAAAGGCTAGATAAGTGTCTAAATAAGCCCTAAGATAGGTCTAGGGCTAAGCTAAGGATGGGTGGTCTCAAGTAACACTCTTAACATTAAGTTTTATTTTTAGATGATTATATTTTCCTCCCCCTTTATTCTATAAATTCATCAAAGTGAAATGACTAAGATATAGGAAAAATAATAATACTTAGACTTACCCAAGAGGTGAAGCCATGAATCTATAACTAAGAATGTGAAACATGCTCCATTGCATGTCTTGCAAATGAAACATGCATAGATCAATCCTTATTTAGGAGAGATAAATCAAATACAAAATTGAGTAAAGAGATAAGAGAGAGGAAAGGAATGAATCATTGGGTATGTGAACCAATACATAAACCTAGTGACAACCCTTGTGTGTGCATGTAGATAATGATCAATTGGTGAATAACTTGGATTGAACTAATGGTTTTCTCAATCCCAATGTGTGGGTGTCTCAAGAACTCAATCCAAATTTGAATCAATTAGAATGAATATGATGCTTTGATATGATGTGCCAATATTTCTATCTAAATTTACATTATTTGATAATATATGGTCTAAAATATTTGAGATGTCATCCTTTAATTTATTTATGGAGATAATGAATAGATGCCATACTTTATTTCATTGTGGATGGTCCAAGTGTTTGATATGATGTTGTCACTATAATAATGTGGATACCCTTGATACACTAGTTTACTATAATTTGGCCTTTGCAGATGACATTTGGATAAAGCATCTTAGAATGTTTTGTGGGTGGTTTGGATAGCTTAGAGTAGATGACACATGGAGATTCAATATGATGGATTGGTGTTGGATGATATATTATGCATTGGAGAAGATCAATATAGATTTATAGATAATTACAATCAACTCTTAATCATCATACACTTTCTTTGAGTCATTTATTGGAACTCACTTGATATGGTCATGATAAGGTATTTTTATAGAAGCATTATTATTTGATAGGCTCACATGATCATACACTTATTATTCATGTTACCTAATTTACTAAATGTGGCTTAAGCGGAGATGATGTGTTCCAATCTATACCCTAGGCTTGCAAGTGGATGTGCATGTTTTTATTTTATATATGATTCTATTGAAATTTGATTATTATTCTTAGGAGGCTAAAATAGTCTAACAAGCACTTCATAGGTTGTATTTTTTTAATTCTATTTTCTATAAGGTTGAGGTTGGCTTGCATGTACCTAGTTAAATTTATGTTTTTCCCATTTTTATGAGGTTGATTCTTTTTTTATGTTGATTACTATGTGATTCATCATGATTTTATTTAAGTGCCTATTCATTAACCTAGTTGGCTTAAAAATTAGTATCACTAATATGATTATTTTAGGTTATGGTGGTTTTATTGGCTTATAAGGTGAGCCATTTTTGTTTTAGTAAAGATCTAATTTAGTCCAATTTTTATATTCACATGGTTTGAAATTGATAACATAGGCTTCCAATTGTGGGGAGTTATCAAATGTTATTTCTAACAATATAATATTACTCTTCTTGGTATTTTTGGTTTGAACTATTGGAGATGTTGGATCCATAAATTGTTAGTTATTATTGTGAAGTGTTGATGACCCTTTGACTTATTGTCTTTGATCATTCAATTTTATTAGGTCATGAGGTGAGACTCTTTTGGTTCAAACTGGATCTTAGTTTGTCTATGTGTTAGAATATTATAGTTTGTAACTACTATCTTAGGCTTCTAATTCTAAGAAGTTTCAAGATGTTAATATTGACATTACGATATTAGTATTTATTGAGTATTATGGTTTTTAATTATGGAGATTGAGTTGGATCCATCAAATTCTAGTGATTATTTTAGATCATTGAAGAAAATTAGACTCATTTTGTTCAAGTGTTGATCAAGTTGGCTCTAAGACTTCAATGTTTTCCCAATTTCAAAATATTAACTGATAACTATGCAATTATTTTATCATTTTTAGGAATTAAATATGTTAAATCCTAAGGTTGATAAAGGGATGGATTAAATAGGGTAAATGTAGATAAATATTTCAAATGGCTAATTTAATTAGTTTACCTTGAATAGGAAGTGTAAAGGAGAAACTCAAATTATCTATAATGAAATGCATGCCTTTGGGTGATGGTAATGTTGGAATAGATTAGAAGATTAGTCAAGATCAAATTCATCATAAAACTATAATCTCACATATCTTAGGTCAATAACACTATCAAGTGGAGTATAGTGTGATGCACTATTGGCAAAAGGGCACTGCACTGCTATATTTTTATGGACAAGAGTCCTAAAACTTTTGAGGAGGTTATGGGAGGTCTTGTAGGTCTTGTATGTGTCCTCGTAAAATTTTGATCATCCTTATATGTCATTTTATGGCTATTCCTTCAAAACCCTAATGAATACTTGCACACATGAAACAAAAAATAGAATAAAATTCAAAAGGGTAAAAGATGGGTTCTGGGATGTTAAAATTGAACAAAAACAAAACACCTATTGTTATGGATACCACCTACATTAAACCTAATGATAGGGGTCTCAGATCGAATGTAGTTCTCCCTTAGGGAATGTGCATAATCTACGTGCATAGTATGAAAGAATGACTTTCACTTAGGCACTTATTTGATCAAGCATGCATATCTATGAGTGATGCTAAGTAAATATGCATAGTATTAAGCTATACTATTGATTGATTTCTATATATTTATGTGCCAAAGTAGTAAGTGCTAGATGTAGAATGCCTTATAAAACTCTTTGTATAGAAGAAATTTTATTTTAAATGTGAGACACTTGTCCGTAGGCTGACAAGGTAAAAGATAAATAGATCATAAGAGGATACCAAAAGGAGGTAAGGACCTAAAATTAGTTAAAATCATGACTATTAGATAGTAGCTCTGAGGTGGATAGTAGTACTAGGACTTGTGTATAGGATTGTGCGATTATCTTGTATTAAAATAACTAGTTTATGACTAAGACAAATAAGCTAAGGGCCCTTGTGACTAGAAAATAGATGACATAAAAATATTGAGGGTGTAAAATAAGTGTTGAGTGTGGAGACCTTTGGGGCTATCACATGACCATAGGAATAAATTTTGGGGGCCTAAAGAGTTCCAAGAATGTGGGGGGTCATAATTTTCATGTTCTGTACATGTGAGTGGAATATTCCTTGTATTCCTAATTTCTATGTATTCCATATTTCATGGATTTATTTTGTTATATGCCTTTTCCCATGTTTACTTCCTTGTTTTGAGGAAGCTAGTTATATATTTGGAAAAGGGAACTCCTTCCTTGTTGAGTGGAGTTGGTTGTGATCACATGTTCAAGGAAAAATGTGCCCTTAGAAGGTGGAGAAGATGAATATGGTGAATTTCTCCTTGGGAAAACTTTTAGATAGGCTTGATGAGGTAGAAAAGGGTTGTCACATGTTGGATAATGCTTATATTGGATAAACATTACACATTTGTTCCTCCTTTTGTGTATTTTATTCATTTCTTTATATATACAAGGTGTGGTATGGCCATTAGAGGTTGATGGTTTATTTTCAATGTGTGGCTTTGAGGATCAGAGTCCAAGTGTAGGTGTTTTTCAAAGTGCAAGTGTTTATTACATGGTGTGGTTTAACACATTATGTGATATAACATTATGTAGGTGTAGGTGAGAGTGTAAATTTTTGTGCAACACTTTCTAAAGGAGATTTTTCTATCTTTGTGAGAGTTCATTATAATCTTATTTTAGATCACTGATTTATTTGAGAACTTTCATTGGTGGATGTAGGCCACATTGGGTGAACCATGTTAGATCTATGTTATTATTATCTTGATCTCATTTATTATTTCATATTAATGGTGAATTAAGGAATGTTTCTATGATTCATTTTATTGCATAGATTTAGAACCAATTTATGGTAATATTAAATCTAGATTTAGAAGTGTTTTATTCTTAACAACTAGTATCAGAGCCATTGGTTGTGTGTTTTGTTGAAGTGGTAAATCATAAAAAGGCTATTAGATTGAGTGGGAGCTATGGGAGAAGATATCAGATTCAAATTTGAGAAGTTTGATGGTAAGCATTTTGGTTTGTAGAAAATGTAGATGGAAGATTACCTATATCAGAAGGAACTTCAACTCCCCTTGGAGGGGAAAGGAGGACAACCTGTAAGTATGAGTGATGTAGATTGGTCATTACTTGATAGGAAGGAATTAAGAGCCATTAAATTATGCCTTGCCTTTTCTATTATATTCAACATTGTAGATCAGATCACTACAAAGGATCTCATGGATAAACTTGGGAAGTTATATGAGAAACCTTCAGCTTTTAATAAAAAATTTATTATGAAAAGATTGTTTAACATGAAAATGTTTCAGAATGGTTCAATAGCTAATCATCTAAATGATTTTAATATAGTTGTAAGTATGCTCAATTTATTTGAAATTAAGTTTGATGATGAAGTTAGAGCTTTACTAATCTTATGTTCTTTCCCTGATAGTTGAGATAGTTTGGTTATGGTTGTAAGTAATGCAGTCCCTACCAAGGGAAGCTTGAATTTTGAGGATGTTGTAGGTGTGATCCTTAGTGAGGAGAAGTGAAGTAAAAACACTAGTGAATCATATTTAGGTAATGTTTTATCCATTGATACTAGAGGGAGGAAAAATAACAAGATCAAAGGAAACCAAGAAAAGTCAAAAGGGAGATCTAAGTCTAGATCTAGATCCAAGATGATATGATGGCATTCTGGGAAGAGTGGACACTCAAAGAAGGATCCTTGGTCACTTTGGGATAAGAATGCAAATAAGGAGGAAATGAATGAGGTAAATGTGACATCAAGTAAATCATGTCAAGCTGCCTTAATTATTTCTATGGATAGTTTTTTTAAGTCTTGGGTATTAGATTTAGGGCCTTCTTTTCATGCCACCCCACATAGGCATTATTTATTGATTATGTTCAAGAGAATATAGGACATTTATATCTTGGTGATGATGAACCATATGAGCTAATAGGGAAAGTTTGTGTTTAGGTTAAAATGTAGAATGGGAACACATGGATCCTTAAGGATGTTAGACACATGCCTATGTTGAGATGGAATTTGGTTTCAATGGGGAAATTAGGTAGTGGAGGATGTTCAATATTGTTTACTATAGATTCTTGGAAAGTTACTAAAGGTGCTCTTGTGATCTTGAGAGGTAATAAAGTTGGTACTTTGTATTTGACTAGTAGTGTTGATTATATTGATTTAGTTATTGTAAATGGAGATGAAACTATGTGGCACTATAGGCTCAGTCATATAAGCCATAAGGGCATGTAGATCTTAAAAGATAAGTTGCCTGGATTGAAAGATCTAGATCTAGACTTTTGTGAGAATTGTGTGTATGGGAAATAGAAGCAGGTTAAGTTCCTAGAGGTTGGATCCATAAAGAAAGATCACAAGTTAGATCTAGTAGATTCAGATGTATGGGTACTAGCCCAGGTATCTTTTATTAGTGGAGCCAATTATTATGTTACTTTTATAGATGATGCAACTAGAAAAGTTTGGGTTTATTGCATTAAAAAGAAATATGATGTATTTGATGCTTTTAAGAAGTGGAAAGTCTTGGTTGAGAATGAAATAGGTCTCAAGTTGAATGTCTCAGATTAGATAATGGAGGTGAGTATTATAGTAATGATTTATTTGATTATTTTTCTAACAATGGAATCCACAAGTAAAGGATAGTTCTAGGAGCTCCACAATAGAATGGGGCATATGAAAGGATGAACAAAATAGTAATATAATGTGTTAGGAGAATGAGGTTACATGAAAGGTTGCCTTTACACTTCTAGGTATAAGTAGTTAACATGATAGTATATATAATTAACAAAGGACCTTTTATGCCTTTGGATGGAGGCATTCCTAAACAAGCTTGGTCTAGTAAGAATGTTGATTATTCTTTTACTAGAGTCTTTGGATGTGAAGATTTTTCTCTCATCAAGAAAGAGGATAGGACCAAGCTAGAGGCTAAATTAGAGAAATGCACATTTGTTGGTTATGGTGAGGATGACTTTGGTTTTTTTATGAAACATTAAAGATAGGAAAATATTTTGGTCTAGAGATGTAGTCTTTAATGAAAAAGTCATGCATAAGGATCAGTTGTAGGAGCAAGATCAGGAACAGAAAGAGTACATAGTATTGGATGGCATTGTGGATGGAAAAGTAACCAAGGATTCAATTTAGGAACCTTCTACACAAGGACCCCAAACTCCTATGGTAAGAAAAACACCTAAACATTTTTCTCATTTGAATTATTTATTACTCATTGACAATGGAGAGCCAGAGTGTTATGAGGAAGCAATGTAGGCAGATGCCAAGTTGAGATGGGAACAAGCCATGGATGAAGAGAATAGATCTCTCATGAAGAACCAAACATGGGATTTGGTTAGACTACCCAAGGGCAAGAGTGCATTATCAAATAAGTGGATCTTCATAATCAAAGAAGAGGATGAATGGAGAAAATGGTACAAGGCCAAGATGGTGGTCAAGGGGTTTGCACAAAAAATAGGTATGGATTTTGATGAGATTTTATCTCTTGTTGTAAAAATGACTTCTATTAGGATTATTCTTGGTTTAGTTAAAGTTGAGGATTTTCACTTAGAACAGTTAGATGTGAAAATTAATTTTCTTCATGGTAATTTGGATGAAGAGTTATATATGAAGTAGCCATAGGGTTATGAGATTAAAGGGAAGGAGAACTATGTGTACATATTAAAGAAGAGCTTTTATGGCTTGAAACAAGCTCCAGGGTAATGGTATAAGAAATTTGATTATTTTATGTTAAAACAAAAATATCAAATGTGTCATTCTAACCATTGCATGTACATCGAATTTTTTTATGGTGGTGCCTTTATTATATTATGATTGTATGTTGATGACATGTTAGTTATAGGAAATAACATACAACATATTCATATGCTCAAGAAACAAATTAGTGACTCCTTTTCTATGAAGGATTTTGGTGCTGCAAAACAAATCCTTGGTATGAAGATTTCTCATGATAGGAAGGAGAGGAAGTTGATCTTACCCCAATTAGAGTATGTGAAGAAAGTCCTGGAAAGGTTTAACATGTTGGATGCTAAATCTACTAGTACTCCTTTGGAAAGCCACTTTCAATTATGAAAGGAGAAATGTCCCAGGACAAAATTTGAAAATCTTAAGATGTCTAAGGTACCTTACTCATCAGTATTTGGTAGCTTGATGTATGCCATGGTTTGTACTAGGCTAGATATTGCCCAAGTAATGGGAGTCGTGAGAAAGTATATGAGTGATCCAAATTATGAGAATTGGTAGGTAGTGAAATGGATTCTTTGGTATTTAAGAGGAACCATTAATTTTGAATTATTTTATGGTAGATCAGATACCACTTTTCATAGTTATGTGAACTTAGATATGGTAGGGGATATTGATAGCAAGATACGTATGATAGGATATATATTTACTATTGGAGAAACAATGGTTAGTTGGATTTATAGGATATAGAAGGTTATGGCTTTGTCAACTAAAGAGGCAAATTATGCTTCTACCATGGAGGCTAGCAAGGAGATGATTTGGTTATAGGAGTTGTTTTGAGAGTTGAGGCATGAGCAAAAAGTCCGGAGACTACATAGTGATAGTTAGAGTGTTATTCATTTGGCAAAGAACTCCACTTTACACTCGAGGATGAAACACATTCAGTTATATTATCACATAATTAGGAAAACTTTGAAGGAAAACTTAGTGAATTTGGAGAAGATTCATACTAGCCAAAATCCTATGGATATGATGACCAAGGTGGTCACATTGGACAAGTTTAGACTATGTTCAAATTTGATTGGTCTTAGGGGTCATGGAGCAGTGATAGATTCTATTTAGGATAAACATTCTCCAAGTGGGATAATATTGAGTGTGGAGCTCTTTGGGGTTATCACATGACCATAGGAATAAATTTTGGGGTCCTAAAGAGATCTAATTAAGTAGGGGGCATAATTTTCATGTTCTCCACATGTGATTGGAATATTCTTTGTATTCATAATGTCTATGTATTCCATATTTCATGGACTTAGTTGTTAGATGCCTTTTCCCATGTTGACTTCCTTGTTTTGAGGAAGCTAGTTGTTTTTTGGAAAAGGGAACTCCTTCCTTATTGAGTCAAGTTTATTGTGATCACATGGTCATGGAAAAATGTGCCCTTAGAAGGTGGAAAAGATGAATATGGAAAATTTCTCCTTGGGAGAGCTTTTAGATAGGCTTGATAAGGGGGAAAAGGGTTGCCACATGTTGGATAATGCTTATCTTGGATAAGCATTGCACGTTTGCTCCTCCTTTTATGGATTTTATTCATTTTCTTATATATATAGGGTGTGGTGTAGCCTTTAGAGGTTGATGGTTTATTTGTAGGGTGTGGCTTTGAGGATCAGAGTCAAAGTTTAGGTGCTTATTATAGGGTGTGGTTTAACAACTTGTGAGATACAACATTGTGCAGGTGTAGGTGAAAGTGTAAATTTTTGTGTAGCACTTTATACAGGAGATTTTTCTATCTTTGTGAGACTTCATTGTAATCTTGTTTTAGATTACTGATTTATTTGAGAACTTTCATTAGTGGATGTATCCCACATTTGTTGAACCATGTTAGATTTATGTTATCTACGTTATTATTATCTTACTCTCATTTATTCTATTAATGGTGAATTAAGGAATGTTTATATGATGCATTTTATTTCATAGCTTTAGATCTAATTTATGGTAATAGTAGATCTAGATTTAGAAGTGTTTTATTCCTAAAAATAAGGAAAATAAGTCATAATAAGGACCATACTAACATCAAAAGACCCAAGTGACATGTGTGAATAAGGATCCTATTCAACATTAAATTTTTTTTGTGAAAGAGCTAAAATAGACATAGTAATTGTGTTTTCTTGACCAAATTTGGGTGTGTACATTCCCCCCCTCTTAATCTAGTAATGTTATGAAATGAAATTACTAGAGTAAAATAAAATAAAATGCATACTTGTACTTACCTATGTGATCAACCCATGTAGAGATAAGATGTTTTATGACCCAACCCACTACTTAGCTAGAGAAGTAGACAGGAATTAGAATGATGTCTGTGAAGAGAAAATCCACAATGTGGGTGTCCCTGTATTGAATCTGAGTAATGGATTGAAATCATGATAAATAATGACATGTTTAAACCCACTCTAATATGTGAACTTAGTCTAATAATTAATTCATAAATGTGGATAAATAATCCATGTTTTCCCCACTTTGATATGTAATTGAGTCTGATAAGAAATGCACTCAAAGGTCAAAACTACTACTTGACTTGCATCCTACACAAACTAGTGTAATCTAAGTTTGTTGATATCTATAGATCAACCATTAAAGATGAATATGTGACCCAATTTGGTGAAATATAAGTGACATCTCAAGTGTAATATGGTGATATGAACATATATAATGGTAAAATTTTCCCTTCTATCTATATAACCTAGTAAAATTCTATAATATCGAGAACATGCGCCCTACATCATGACCCCAAACATAATATCTAAGTGATGTAGCTATGTAACATGTGTAATAAATTATATATATGGATGATGTACTATATAAAATCCCCCATTGTCATAATTTGAGTCTATATCTATATAATAATCCTATGTAAAGTATGAGAATCTAAAGCAATATCTCCCAAAAATGTGGAACCACATAAATCTAAGTTAAATAATGCATTTACTTGTTATTAATCAAATATTCACCCTTTATAAAGTATTTCAAGCCTTCTAAATTTTATGTAACATGGAAACACCTCAAGGTTGTGGGTACCCTATTAGAGAGGTGAATCTCTAGGTTAAATGTATAGCTCCCCTTGATGAATCACTTAGGCTTAAACTCTACTCTAACACTTAATAGGGAAATGGAAAGAAACCTATTCTAATGGGGTGATATACCAAATATGTCTTGTTTCCATGTTACATCAAATTTGGAAGGATTGAACTACCTTCCAAAGGGTGTAAATTTTATTGATAATAGTTTTGGTATGCTCGGTAAGACTAAGGTCCAAAATTGTGGAAGGATTCTTGGTGTTGTTATTCTAATATCAGCCTTAGGAGGAATTCAAAACATCAATGGTGATTTCATGCATAATCAATTGGTTCTAGCAGCCCAGTCACTTGTTCAAAGTAAGTTGTGTTTTAATTTCATTATCTTAATGAGGTTGTTATGGTTGAGTTTGAAGTATGTTTTAATTTCATGCAAGTTAGTAAAGTTCCTCAATCCTATATTATTCTCTATTAGTCCTATGATGAGAATTATCAATCTCACTATGATCCATATTATTTCTATGATCCTTATCATTCTTGTCATGAATCATATCAGTCCTATGACCATCCTTCTCAATCTCAATATTTCCCTAGACAACATAGCCACTTCTCAAAATAATGTAATTCAAGTTTGAAGAAAACTCTCTTAGGCTATGAGAGGTACATGATAGGACATAACACACAAAGGGAATATGGTCAATATATTGCTAGTTATCCCATTCATGATGTGAGAGACTCATTTTAGCTAATGAAATAAGAATGGACACCTATTGAGAGAGAAAGTTGGAAAATCCTCTTAAGTGAAATGTTGGATGTAAGTGGTATCATTCAAAAGTAAAATACATGTTAAGATTTCATGAATGAAAATAGGTCCAAATCTATCATCCTTGTGTGCCTTCATACACACCACCTTATCCCTCATATGTGTCATCCATTCTTCCCCAAGAAACATTTACAAGTGAGTATCAAAGTTTTTTATGTTCTTCATATGTTTCTCAAACTTTCCCTTCTTGGCATTCAATCCAAGAAAGATTTTAAAATAAGAAGGATATTGTTATAGATCAGACTATTATTGAAAACCAAACTTCTAATTCTCTCCCTTAAG
Organism: Torreya grandis; assembly: GCA_037957365.1. Lineage (NCBI taxonomy): Eukaryota > Viridiplantae > Streptophyta > Pinopsida > Cupressales > Taxaceae > Torreya > Torreya grandis. The sequence goes on along the minus strand of JARHVA010006500.1, from coordinate 722,899 downwards.
AACCCCCTAAGAAGTCTTTCAAGACTCCAAGCTAGAATCAAGTGGTGAAGTCATGGAGTAATCAAGGTGAGACAAACATAGATTGGGGAGTTGAAGCCAAGGAAGAATCTAAGCCTATGAAATTCCATCTTATCCCTCCTCAAGATCCTTCTTGTATCTCTTATAAACCTTCTTGTGTTCCTTTTCCTCATCAATTCACTAATCACTTTCAAGAAAATTTATTCCAAGAGAGTCTAAATAAATAAATCAAAGAGTTGGATTTGAAAATGAACAAGGAGGAAGAGAACCAAGATCAAGATGTTGAAATTAAATAAATAATTTTTCCCATTCAAACTCCATTTCCCTCTTCCAAAAAACTTCTATATTTTCCATCTCGAAGGTCTATCCAAGAAGGTTTTCAAAACAAGAAAGAGGCTCTAGTTGGTAAGATTCCAAATAAGTTTGCAGCTATTGAAGAGCCTAAAAAAGGCTATGATAAAGATGAAGTGGTGATTGAGAGGAATGAATCATTTATAGCCCAAATGAACTTACTTTATATTCAATATTTTTTACAATAACCTTTCATTCCCAATCCAATCCATGTTCCATCTACCATACACCATACTCCCTCTCCAACTCATGAATCTATTCATCACCTCTCACCATCTCCCTTATTGAAGAGGAACCCATCCTATAGACATCAAATGAAAAAGAGATTAAAACTACAAGTGTGGTTCAAAGAGAATGTGAAGAAGACAATTCAAGTGTATATTATGAATAATATATCATTGGTACTCCACTTGGTGAAGATAGCCATAAATCAGTCTTCATAAATGAAGAAAGGAATGATCTTGATGATGTTACAACTACTTATGATAAGGATGTTAAAATTGAAACTTAGATAATGAAGAAGTTAATAAAGATATGAAATAAAAGTATCTTGAAAAATACATCATGTTGACTTAATTTATTGAGTCAAATGAGTAGGTTCAAGGAGATTTTAAGGACATGTGGCAAACTTATTTTCATATGTTCAAATAATATGAAGGTTTTGAGAAGTTGGCACCTATAGGAGAACAAGGTCAAGTTGATGATGAAGAATGTAAGGTTCTTAGTGATCCAATATGTTTTTAAGACCCTAATGAAGCAATATATGATGATGACATTATTGAAGGAAATCAAGAGATTGGATTGGAATGACTAATAGAGTCTAAAGATCTTGCCACCTTCATGGATAAAGAGGACATATGGTAAAATTATTGAGAAGTTTGAAATGAATTTGAGGAACTTAAAGGGCCTACACCTTCTTTTGCATAGATTGAGGATGTTCTTGAGGCTGCCTTCCCTCTTGAAGGATAATGTGAGACTCTCTAAGGTACCAAGCCCAAGGTTTCTCCTATGAACCAAGAATTAGTCATGATTGAATTAACCTTAAACATCAAGAGGATGAGAAGGATCTTGAGCTACATGATGAGTTCATCTTCATAGGTGATTGTTTTACAATTGTCACATCATTTGAGAGCATACCAAAAGGATTGAATTTTGAGAATAGGATGAAGATAACAAGACAAAGGTCTAACATACAACTTGCCTCATGTCATTTACCATATCATGGTGTAAAAGATAGTACAACATTCCCCTTTGATCCAAGAGGAAGGAGTTAGTTTTAGGTCAGTTGTATATAGTTAGTTTATGTATGTTTTTGTGTTCCCTAAGTTATTTATATCATAAGTGTGGTATATATCTTATGTGTGTTTACTTTGATCTATGTGTGTTGGAGGTCAATAAATAAATTTTGTCATTGTAAAAGTTTGGTCATGTATAAATATGAATGTAAATGACTCCCTTTCTTAATGGATGGATAAGGCTACTGATTTATTTAGCATAACATACATGTTACCCCCATGAATTGCCAATTTATTGACTAATTTTAACCCCCAAGGTCAAAATGTCAAAACCTATAGGTAAAGATTTTCTTTTAATGTCTTTTTAACCTTTTTAAAAGTCTTATCATGCCTTATATAGTTTTTAATAGTTCTTTATAAAACCTTGTTAGCATAGATTAAGGCTTATTTGGAGAAATTAAGGTAAGGTTCTTTCTTGGTCTTATAGTGGTCTAGTCATACCATGGATTGATGAAGACTTGTACAAGAGATGTCATAGGTCCTTAGGTGTCTATTCAAGTCATTTAATTCTTTAATCACCTTGCATAAACATTTTATGGTGATTTGTAAAGTTTAAAGTTCTTTTGAGGACTTTAATGTAATGTTTTATAAGAAAAAGGTGATTTTTTATAACTTTAATGTATGCCAAAGACAAAAAAGTAAATATCACATATAATCACCCTTTCCAAGGTCCCTAAATTAGTTACATAATTTCTATTTATATCAACAAGTTAGAAATGGTTAGAATCTTGATTTTCAATGCCTAAAAGGGAGTTTAATTCACTTGTATAGACTTCAAGAAATCATTTTCAAAATTAAACACAAAATAGGTGTTCCTTGGGATTAAAAAGGTTAGTTTAAATATTTGGATCAAGTTTCAGGTCCCAAAAATGCAAAAAACTCTCTCTTTCCTCCATCATTGTCTTCACAAGTTCAAAAAGGCAAAAATCAAATCCATGGTACAACTAGGAGAGAGAAAGTTGCAGGATAAAATTTTGGGTATTATAAGGGGACATACTTAGATTTAATTTAGAGGATTTTTTTTAATAGTCATGTCACCTCCTTTATGAACAATTATTAAGAGTGATAATAAGTCACTATGTCTTGTCCATTTAAGTAGGGTCTGGTTTTGACCCTTTTTATTCATGTCAGAATTATATGGATTAGAATGGTTTTATGGGATGTTTTAATAGGTGAAATAGATCATTTAAATAGTATTTTAATCAACCAATTAAAATTCATGAAGTGCCTTCATCAAGGAGAAAGTGTCTCAAGTGTATGGAGTTTAAGTCACCCATATTGCAAGTGTTTGGTTATTTTGAAGGACTATCACTTTTAGATGTTTTAAGGTGCTTCCTAATTCATGGAAAAACTCTTAAATCTCCCATTATTCATGTTTTATCTCTTGATAAGTGGCCCTTTTCAAATATCCTTTCAAGAGACATCATGTTTAACACTCTTTGGAAGCATGGTATGTCTGTTAATGGTTCTCTATAGGCTTGACTATCAATATTTTATCAAATTTTAATGATAAATCATGGTAACATGAAAGGACATCACTATACCATTAGATTTATAAGGTATTGATAAGTGAGATTAAATTTTACTCTCAAACAAGGCTATAAAGTGTTTTAGTCACTCATAGGTCTATAGACCTGTAAGTGAGAATTCATGAGTGTAAGTTCATGTTTAAGATGTTTTGACCATGGAAAAAGGTATAAAATAATCATATACATCCATTTTACATTTATATACCCCACTAAATCATCAAGTGGAATGAAGCAAATTAGAAACTCCAACTTCCATGTATATACCTTACATATGAACTGACTGTATGTACAATCCTATAAATACCAAATGGATAAATAATGCTTGGTCATGAAGTTTATAAGATTATTGAGAGGGTGATAAATAAATGGGATAATATTTGATAGTATCAAAGTGTTAAAATTACTGAAGAGACTCCCTCTTAATAGTTTATACAAGCAAAATAGAGAGCTATAGGTTATAGACTTGTAGTCCCCATTTTCAACCAAATGATATAATTTCCATAAAATAAAGGTAGGTATTGGAAGTGTAACTTAGTGAAAATGTAAACTTGAGAATTTAAAAAATAATTGAGGTATTTAAGTGACTTGAAAATTATTGAGGGTTAAGAGGAGTAGATGTACAGGCTTGAATACTCATATACTAGCCTGTGTATGAAGAAAAGTAGGTAAACAGGCATGAAGATGCTATCAAAGAGATAATGGACCTTATAAAAAAATTAGAATAATCCTAAATGAAATTTTAAACTTTAAATATGCCATTACCTAGTTAAATAAGGCTAATATATAGGACTTAACACTTCAATCTCACAAAATAGTCATCTATAGCCAATCTAGATACATGCAAAAAAGAGATTGTAGGTTTGCAGATTGTGGTGTCTTGAAAGAGATCAAAGGGTTAAAATGAAGTTGAATAGGTTATTAAAATTATGTATAATGTTATATTTGTATCTCTATTTTATATTTAAGACCTTGAAACTCAAAATGCATTCAGTCACCTTCATGATCACCTACAAGCTAGCCTAAATAAGACAAACAATTTACAAAGCTTGAGAAGAGAAGGTCATTTACAATTAGTAAAACTAGAGTTTTGGTGAGATCATGAAAAAGTAATGAAATAATTTTAGGTCAAAAAACATGATGGACTTAATGAAAGGTTTATATAAAAGTGACTAAACCAAGTCACTTCATACCTCTATACATAGTCAATGTGAGCTACAAGTCTACCTACCTAGCTAAATGAGGGTTGCTTGTTTAGAATGACTAAAGAAGATTTGAGGGAAGGAAAATACTTTGAGAATGATTTTACAATGATTCTATAAATCCATATAACTCTCATTAACATCAAGAGTGAGGCCAATAAAGATAAGCCCTATTTAGGCATGTAGAGCCTAACGCATATGCAAGAAGACCATAGGTGCAGTAATGAGAAAAGAAGTTAGCTTGAAAAAAGATGGAATGAATAAATAGAGACCCTAAGGTAGTTTTGATATATATGGTGAAACATTTCATGATATTTTAAACCTTTCAACATGGAGAAGATACGCGGACACCATAACTAGGGTCAAATCCACTAGTTGGCCTTTAAACCCTAAATGCATGAAACACAGGTGGTAGAGATATTTGAGAGAGAAGACTCATTAGTGAAAAATTAAAAAACATGGTATGAGATGTTTCATACCTTAACAAGTAATTTTAATCTCAAGACAAAATTAGGAAAGCTCTCTCAAACTTGTTTTCTTCCTAGACTTCACAGAATGCATGCTTATAACCCGAGAAGCTACCAACTTATTTTTGGATCTTCCATGGAAAGATTAATGGTGTAAAATGGTGTTTGGGGGTGTTGGTTGGGTCCCATAAATACAATATTGTGGCATTAGGAGAGATAAAGAGGATCTATTCTTTATGAATAATCCTTAAGAATAAAACATGTCTTAAATCCTCCTAGAACCCTACTAGTGACTTGATATGAAAAACAAGCTATAAAATACATTAAAATGCATTGTTTTGAACCAAAAATTAATTTAATGACTCTAAAAACTCCACTGATCATTTTATTATGGCATTGGTTGGCAAGAACAAGTATAGTATTGTACACAAAATTATAGAATACATGACTATAAGCTTGTTTGTAGGTATGCAAGGTATAAAGTGGATTCCAAATAAATAATTGAGTTATATCAAGAATTTTTATAGGTCATATAATTATCCAAACACCTACTCAATTCCATCAAGATGACTTATCATCTCTGCAATTTGACAAGTGAGTCAAGAAGGGATAAATGAATGGTTTTGTAAGTTAAGAGACCTATCTACAGACCTAGAAAACACCTTAAGAGACCTCTCTTCAGCATGATGAGTTTCAATATGATGTTTTATAACTAAATAAACTTATTCCAATCCTAAAACTTGAAAATTTATTGGAAAAACACTCAAACTACCTCTCGTGTTTGTCAAATGCCTAGTCAAAGGCTTTTGACCATTTCATGGTTAACCCATCCATACAGGGTATTAGGAGCTAAAAATTGGCATGGAGGTTGAAATTAGCATGGGCAAAGTGAATACCACACTTCCTAGAAGTTTCAATTATGTGGGAGTGTTTTTGGGCCAAAATTCAATTTCTAGCCAAGGAGGCCTAATCGAGGAGAGAGAATGGGATGGAAAGGACACTTCCACTTGGAGTTAGGTCATGAAAATTAACATGGAGATGTAAGGGGATATTGTATCCTCAAATATATATTTATTTTATCATTAAAATCAATTAAAATTCCATAAATAAGAGGTTTTCATGATTTTAAGGCTACAATGAATGAGGCCAAATGAGAGCTTTTGGTGCAAAATGAGTTCTTGGGGGTAGTTTGAGACCTAAAAATGAGTTTTTATAGGTCTGATATGATATGTATATGCCTTACATGGAGATATAACACATGTAATAATATGAACTCAAGTTTTGACACTTGTAAGCAAGATTGGCCTAGTGAGACAAAGAGACTTTAAGACACCTAGAAAAAAGAATAAATTGATGTGTCAAAGAGAACCTTCAGAGATTGGTTGAAAGGTGTCAAGATTAGAGAAAGGATGTAAATCCACATGAATTTATGGTCAAGAGTGCCATTTTTACTCTCACAAGCCAAGAGAAAAGGAAATTTTGAAGAGCAAGGTAAAGTGTCAAGCAAGGTTTGAAACTTCCATGCCACATGGAGCAAAAGATCATATTTAGGAGACCAACACTTGTCCTTAAAGACCTGATGGGGTAGTTTCATACATATTTATTATTATAACTCTCTCATGAGACACTTATCTTCTTCTATCCTATGCCCTTTTCTCTTCTTATTTCATACTTTCTCTATATATTCTTCCTTGATTGGCTAATTTTGCATCCTCCACCTAGGTATGGTGAAGCCCTATTCAAAGAAACACTTGTATTTTTCCTTTTGACTTGAATAAAACTATTTTTTTCTTCTTCATGACTTGTGTCTAGTTTATGTCCTTAGTTGTTTTATGAGTGACTAATGATATAAATTGCTTCCTTTCATTTGTCTTTTCTTATTTATCCCTATTCAAATAGTAGTCATCTTTGTAGGTCACATAGTGTGAATATTATCTTGTGTGTTTGACAAGTGAATATTTGTTCTTAGTGTCTTTAGAGACCTATGGATCAATTTCCTAGTTTATGCATTATGCACTGACCTCTATGTGAAACACTCATGCCTAGAGACCTTCCTATTTGAGTATTAAAATTTAATTCATACTATAGTTCATGTCTTTAGTGTATGATATATAGGTGTAGGGCCACATATTTTTTGCATCACCTCATTAGAATAAATTTCTCTCCCTTTTCCTAAAAAGTGGTAGAGTAGTGTTTGAGCTTGAGTGATTCATCAAGGGGAGATAACCCTTTAACCTAGAGATTCACCTCTCTAATAGGGTACCCACAACCTTGAGGAGTTTCCATGTTACATGAAAATTTTAAGGCTTGAAATACCTTCCAAAAGGTACAAATTTGATTGATAACACTACATATATAAATATATTAGTGCGTAAATAAAGAAACTATGTATCTAAGTATCTAAGTAAATCTATGTGACTATATATATGAGCTTAAGTATCTAATTAAATATGTTTGACTATATACCTAAGCCTGAGTATCTAAGTAAATATGTGTAACTATATATCTAAGCCTAAGTATCTGAGTAAATATGTGTATCTATATATCTAAACCTAAATATTTGAGTAAATCTATGTATCTTTATATCTAAGTATTTAAGTAAATATGCTTATATGCATATCTGAGCCTAAGTATCTGAGTAAATCTATGTAAATATATCTATCTATATAGCTTAGTCTGGGTATCTGAGTCATTATATCAATGTGAATGGTGTATGTCTACCCCTGTTTTGGTGAGAGAACCAAAACTAGGGTAGGGATATCAAACTAAAAGTGATATTATAATTTATGTTTGAAAGTAGGCAATATTGATAATATGATTAATTATATTTGTAATTGTAGAAGAATTGTTTATAGATTGAGACAAAGAGATATTTTTGGCCTATAATGAGCTTATTAATAAAATATGACTTTTGGCCTCCATAGAGGTAATTTAACTGAAATAGAAGTGTAATTGGTATGGTGTAAGGTACATTGTCATTGAGTTTTGCATGCATGAAATGGATTAGAAATTAGAGATATGGGGCACAAGATTACATGATTATAATTTTTTGGTTATATTTGGTGAAATGTGCACATGGGGCAAACCTTAATTAGGTAGAATTTGCATAAACATAGTTTAAATAGGTTATATTGATTGAGTTTAAAGTCATTTGAAATTATATATTTTGAGATAATTATTGATCTAAGCCAAGAAAACATGTTTAAGAGATGAGGTGCTAATATGACCCATTATGAGGAGGTGGAGGCATTAATTCAGGTTGATGAAGAAGTTGGACTAGTAAGAATTTTATCATTTTCATGTATTTGAACATTTTAGTTAATTTATCATCATTTTTCGTGTTAAAATCTACTAGATTAGGGTTTTCTGAGGGACCACACTATTTTTCTAAGGACATCTCTAGTGTCCTAGGGTTCTTATGCTACCATTTAAGGACAACACTATTATCCAACACTATAGTCCTATTAGTTACACTAACATCTTGTAGGCTAGGGTAGTTAATTTTTTGAATTGAAGTTATTTTTAATGGTTATTTAAGTCTATAAATTTATTTTTGGATATGTTAACATTATATTAGGTTTTTTACAGTTAGATGTATGCATGAGAGAGTTCTAGAGGGGTTATATGATGGAGTGTCTATGTGGACTACCCCTGAAAGATAATGAGAGAGCAATAGTAGATAGGGCCAATTTAGGGTATGTTGCATTACTACCATTGATGACATGGGATTATCATATGATGATGGCACTATGTGAGCTTGGGATGCTAATACATGTATCTTTTGAATTCCCATTAGAGAGATGACTATTAATTTGGAGGACATGTAGAGGATATTTATGACACCCATTATTGGTCAAAGAGTGGTATTGTAAGAGGTAGGTCACTAGAGAGACATAGTTTGGGGCTAGAGGTATTTTATAGCCATTCTTGTAGGGATCCGCCATTAGGGAAATAATAGTGATGTGATATTATTTGTGATTATTAGATCTAATGTTCCATGATTTCAAAAGTTTATATCAATGTTATTGGATTCATTTTTTGTGGTTGATGGAGTGGTGTTTCCATTACATATAGGGTACACAATATTTTTCAACATATAAAGGAGCATAGGACTATATACTAGTGGGGTTACATCATGATGGCCTACCTATATTAATATTTTTACCATTTCACTTAGGAGTTGTGTAGTGGTGGTATTGGGTAATTGACATTACTACATTACTGGGATTATGGGCATATTTTAGTTGTTAGACCATAACATTTTCCACATATAGATTAGGAACACCCATAGGTATTTTTAGAGAAGTGTATAAGCACAACCACCATGTGGTAAAGGATCATGATGCACTATTAATAGGTGTTGGATCGAGTTACAACTCAAGATATTATTTGGAAACCATATAAGGAATTTTAGGGATGGCCCAAGGGTGGGGTTTAGTCAAGGTAGATTCAGGTGATAAGTTGGATTTATGATTCATGGACTACTATTTTTGAGATATTTTGGTATGAGTAGGTTATGTTGTAGTTTGGTGTGGTGTAAGATGTCCCCCTTTAACCATGGGTGTGGGTGAGGAGTACTCAAGCCATAGTGAGACGAGGTAGTTGAGTGTGACCTACAGTGATTGAGTTGGCCCCAATTATAGTGACAAAGAGAGACAGTGATAGAGGTACTAGATGTAGATGATGTGGGGTTCATACATGAATACATATTATGGTGGGGACAACATAGATGGGCCCCACTATTTCTAGTAGACAAAGCCATTATGGAGGGTGTGCTAAATCTAGAGCTCATTATAACAGTTAGAGGTATGTTATTATTATAGATTGGTATATTTTATTTTTTTAGTATTTTTTTATCAAGCAGATGTATAATGTATTATGTTGGTGTGCTTAAGTACAAGATATTATGAGTGCTAGGATATGATCATTGAGGTGGAATTATAATTTATTATGCATCACATTCTTGGTGATTCTATAGAATATGGGTTGGTGGAGGAGGTGATGACATTTATATGTATCCATGTAAACTTTTTTGATTTAGTGACCATTACCACCATAACATATAGGTGGGTAACAATGGACAAATATGAGGTATGTGTGGAGTTGCATAGGTGAGATATAAACCCACCCTATATGTGGCAAGATAGTAGATGATTATGTTTGTCCATAGTGTGAAAATATAGAGGTGATGGCTGATATGGTAGTGATCCAAGAGAGAGAGAGAGCATAGGGATAGGTATCGATCTAGGTCTAGAGTAGATGCATGTGCATCAATCTCTAGTGGGTATGAAGACAAGAATAGGGTGATGAGATTGGTCATGGTGACCAAGCTCCTATTATTGAGTGATTATGAAACATTATATGAAAATTTTGTCATTAGGTTTGCTAGGTTTTCATCATGGTACCCTAAGATCATTTATCTATGTATTTTCCCAAGAATTCATTTTTTAAAGATCTTCCCTAAATATTAAGGACCTAGGGTTTTCCAAAGTTTAAAATCATAAAACAAGTGAATATTCCTAAGATATCCTAAAAAACTAATGAATATTACCTTTGCATATTCCCTCATAGTCCCTACAAACTTTTTAACTATGTTTTGCACCACCAAAACCTATATGATTTCAACCTATAGTTGTAACCCCATAGTTCCATGGAGTTTTCTAGTTCTATGAATAATCCCAATCTCTACCAGATTTTTATTTGGGAAATGAAAGTGTGTTTTTCACATCCCATATCTATTAGGGATTTATACTTACATTTGAAACTCCACTTTCCCATGGACTTTTCACCTGCATAGAGCAAATCCAAGTTCTGTAGGAGTTTTCAACTATATTTTGTACCTACAAATCCTACCAACTCTGTAGTTGGTTTTTCCCCAACAATTTATCTAGAATACATGTATGGGAAAGAGATGAATTTCAAATCTAAAGGTCCTAATTCCACTCTTAGTTTAGACTCCAATACAACTGAGATTATAGGCACAAACCTAGGTCACATTTACCTAGGTGATTTTTGGACCAGAATCAATGTTGAAATTAAGAACGATTGAATCTAGAGAATATATGACTTTGGAATACCCCAAGTAGTATATTTACCCCTAAATGTGAAAAGTCTTAAGTTGATACTCATGATAGCAAATCATTATGATGCTAATAAGAGAGAGGTGTTGAATGATAAAGCGGAAAGGATTATAAATATAGACCCAAACTTCATTAACTCCATGTTATTGATATTAGAATTTGATACTTACTTAGATATAACCCTAGAATCCTCAAAGAACTTATATAAAGATAAAAACATAGGATGTTAGAGAGTAATGAATAAACAATGGGCAAGGATCCCTAGGGATGCATCCACCATATTTCCTAAAACATTGGTAAGGATTGATTTTAAAGATGAATTAGGTGATATAATCATATTATTGCATAGGATCACTAGTATCCCTGATGTGAATAGCTTCCAAGACTAGATGTATCAATATATGGGTCATCTATGAGAACAAACAATACATCTACTAGGCACAAATCATCAATAACTCCATCCACAAGTAGTTAATGGATGTCTAAACCATAAGGAAATTCTGCATCACTTCTTATCTAGTATATATATATATATATATATATATATATATATATATATATATATATATATATATATATATATATGACAAAGGAAGAGCTTTATTAGGGCTCAACACAGTAGCTAGTGAGGAAAATAAAGTCATCAACTATTACCTTGATCTCACTCTTGAGGTAAGCAAGAAACACTTTTAAAGAGTGAATGATGCATTCATATACCGAATCATAGTTATGTTTTCAAGAACTAGAGAGGAATATATTCTCTGATGTTACCAATTATGATCTAATAATTTGACTCAAAAGAGGATGGTTAGTATGGTGTTAGTTCCAAAATGAAAACAAGATGAAATAAACACACTAATAACATAACATCTCTAGGCCTAGACACTACGGGGAGCTTAGTTAACAAAATAAAATGATAAGCACAAATAAAAAGCAAGGAATGAAAATAGAAGAATTCCTTTCACCTTCCTTAGATGCTTCAAATGCCTTTGTAGTGGTGGCTTGCTTGGCTTGTACTTCATGAAGTCTTTGCCAATGGAATCTTGAAAACCTCCATCTCTCCTTGGCACCTTTGGCTTCTGGCTTGGCTTGGCTTGAAATCAATTTGGCATTATAACACTAGTTTCTTGAACATTTTTGGAACCAATCCTGAATTATAACTTTGCACTAATTAAGCCTAGAAATGATGTTGTGAGGCCTCCTATTTATAGATTTTTGGATTTGGCTAGAATCAACCTCAACCATCCATCTCAAGATTGAGATGTGTGGTTGAGGACTAATTCAATTTTTGGAATTAAGTTTTTAATTATCCTCATCATGGCATTGGAATAAGGGTAAATTAAGAGGCATGGAGGGAATCATGGAAGGCATTGATGAGACATAAAGGGCATGAATCCTGATATTTGTGGTATTTATGGCCTAGGGATGTTTTCCCAAGAAATGAGGTCACTTGATGATGCAGATATTCCATATTCATTTCCAAAAACAAGTATTCAACATTTTTTTATGGAATTATTGATTAGGCCTAAATTTGGGTTAATTAGCTCTTAAACATGATTAAGCACTTTATGCAAAAATTACTTAGATTGATCAAAATGCTTTATTATTGGTCCTAAATTTGAATGGATTTGAAATAGAAGGTGATATCAGATGCATTACAATCGTATTCCCACTTAGGATATTTCCAACAATAAATAAGAAAGACATGAGTCTTGCATAAAATATTTGATAGGAAAGAGTAGTCCAGAGCATGTAGGTGCAAATTTGGCATTTTGACTTGAAATGAACTAATCAAAGTTACCTAGACCATAAATTACATTTCCCCATTTAGGGATAACGTAGCCAAAATCAGCACTTGAATATATTAGTTTCACATCATTTAGCATGTTTTAGTGTTTTTAGGCCAAATTGTGCATTTTAGGTGGAAACTAGCCAAAAGCCTAGTTAGAGGTTATCGATGGCCAATTTTAGGTGTCTACATCAATTTAGAGGTTAAAAATTGGGTTTATTATTCCATATAGTTCCCCACCTACTCCTAAATTAGGGTACACAAATTCAATGATTACCCTTACACCCTTTTGAGATATGTGAGTGATAAATAAGATTTAGTAGAACTAGTGAGGAAACTGGTTAAGACTCATAATCTATTATCAAACAAACACAAATTGGGAATTAATTTACCCATCAACATAGGGAGGTAAACATGCCATTTTTTATAAAATTACAAGTGCATGGATGAAAAAATGACACAAATGACCTTGAGAGCCTTGGAGGCAAGGCCATTCTATGATGTTCATGGTAACATCACTAGCACATTGGGAATCTCCACATATTCCCATGTCCCATATTTTGAAGACTACTAGGAAGACTTGGATGATGAAGAAGAAGTAAGAATAAAGGAATATTCAATAATGACCTTAGATCAGGGTAAATATTTTGACATGGCACCAGTTCTCAAGGACTTGGTGCATGATGAGTCCCTAGTAGACAAGGTCTACCATGATAATAAGATCTACTTGTAATCCCTTTCAACATTAAGGTGGTCTATTCTTGAGTCTTTCTCTCTAATAGATATAACCACCCACATGATAAATAGCAAACTCAATTGTCTCAGAAGTAAAGCAGTCCAAGTGACCAAAGAGATAATAAGCATCAGTGGTAAAATACTAGAGTTCAAGGAAAAAGGAGCACCACCATCAACAAAAGATTCTAGAGGTAGAACACTCCTAGAGAAAATAGATAGGCTAGTGATCTCCCATAAAATAAGTAAGAAATCAAAGGAAAATAAGGGACAATCAAGTAGTTAGGGATAAATAATAAACCAACCAATAATCATTTCATCTAATGATATAGATGCAATTAAAGAAACCATAGATTCAACCCCCATCTCAATTATAGTTACAACTTCCATCTTTGTAATACATCCCCCACCTATTTCTATCATTCTTACATATCTAAAACCTCCTCTTCCTATCTCCACTCCTTCACCTCAAGTGAATCTACCCTCCATTTCCACCAGTTTACCTGTGTCAATAAGTCCATTTCCATCAGTTCAATCCTCTCAATTGGACACTTAGTTCTCCCCTCAACTAGACACTCAAGTTTTCATTCCACTTCCCTCTTCCAATATCTCACTCCCCCTTCCATAATTACCTCCATATCATCTTTAAATAATTCCATTATATTGATCACCAACACTACACCATAGTATATAGCCATGAATTCAATCATTCTAACTACAATCCTGCTACCCATCCCAACCCCTAGGATAACTACATATTAATCTTCATCTCCCTTCATATTCCCCACTTTACCAACTTTGAGTGTCCCTACCAACTTGATTTAATCCTTAAAGGCTTTAGACTCCACACTTATATAGGTTACTCAATCCCAACTCCCTATGTCTACTTCATTGATATCACTTCCATCTCTCACACCCCTAATAGACACATCCATTTCCATAGTAACCCAACCCTTATAGTATAGGTAAAGAAGGAGAAAGATATAGATACAAATGTATAAGCTCAAGCCATATATGGGGAAGAGGTGGGAAAGACATCTACTAAATAATCAATAGGAATATTAGTATAGGATACACCACTTTTCACTATGCCCACTAGTGCATCATCTTCAATTACACATTCTCAAGTGATAGTGTCAGAAAAATAAGATGCTACCCCTAGTTGGTTAGCACAGAAAGTGGAGAAGAAACACAAGAAAATGGTGTCCCAAATACATTTGAATTTTGTCTCTCAGATATACATAATAAATCTAAGATAACTCCCTAGACAATTTCAAGAATATTATATGATTCAACAGGGGAAAAGTATGTGGAGATTATAGTTCCCCCACTAGACAAATAAAAAGAAGATCTAATGGTGTGGGATTAACAAGTATCAAAATTTCACCTTGAACATCCTATGAGAGAGGGGTTGAAACATGAAATTCAATCCAACATTAAATCCTTCTTTGAAAAAATGGATAGTGATAAGGTCACTAAAGATGAGTTGAAGAACAAGGTTGAACAACTAATGAATACAATTAAAAAATTCATAGAGCCCACTATTCAACCAACACAACCTGTCACTCAGATCACATATCAAGAAACACTTGATGTAGTGATACAAATTGGTAACATGGGAAGGGACACCAAGGAATGTGTATAATATCTCATCTCAAAGGGTAATAGAGTTATTGATTTAGTAATGGACCACTATACGATTCTGACAGAGAGAAGGGCCACCTTGAGAGAGAAAATAAACAAGTATGAAGGAGAGATAAAAAGATTGAATCTTTTTTGTCCAAAATTGATATTTATGGACTCAATTGATATTGACATCTTCCTAGTGGAAAAGATACTAAAAAATGATGGAGATCAAGAGGAATTAGATAGAGCATCTCAATTCTTAATAAAGATACTTAGAGATAGTGCCCATCATGCTAAAGTTTCACATGACAAGGCCACTAACATGCTATATGACATTTAAGATTTGTTGATTAAATTGTCATGTCAGGAAATAAATAATTAGAATAATGTCCTTTTAGTATAGGAAGTTTAGAATAAACTTGAAGAAGTGGTAAAAAAATAATTTACACAAGATAAAATTTTTAGCTTAAGCTCTATCCACCATTTCATCAAGTATCATGACACATTAGATCATATGGGTAAATAGACTCAAAGATATAGGGATTTAAGAAGGGAACTCTTTGATACAATATCAGAATGCAAGATAAGCAACCTCTACTCTTTTGGTTTTGATGAAGATAAAATCTTAGATATTTTCAAGGGTTTTGATACATTTATTTAGAAAGTACATGTTGAGAAGGATAAAGAGACAATAAATGTTTTGGTTGTACATTAATTCTTTCTATCATAATCATTATTTTATATTTTATTTTCATTACTATAAAAATATTGTAAAGTTGTAAAAACACAAATTATAAATTACAACTATCAATTTGACAACTCTTTTTGAGAAAGAGCCACGTGTAATTTTCACTTTCCATTTTGATAGGTTGAAAGTTGTAAAAATTAATCTTGTAAATTACACTTTTCATTTTGACAAGTTTTAAATTGCTCAAGTTGTAAAAACACATATTATAAAACACAATTTTAGTTTTGACAAATTTGTGTGACTTGAAAGTTGTAAAAGTCACAATTGCAAATAACAAATTAGGGTTTTGCAAAAATGTAACTTAAGTTATCTAAAGTTATATTTTATTCTAAAATTGGAGTTTTACTTTGGTGACCCATTGCATGAAGAGCCATTGCAGCTAAACTGAATAAGACCAAGGCATTGCATGAAGATTTATGAGTTCCCTTTATGCCTCCAGCAACTAAAGATCATGCCCAGCTCTTGCATGTTCTTTTTAAAACTTGTTCACCTCACTAAGGATGCCATTGCATCTGTAGATCATGCCTCTTTTCATGAAGTTTCCAGATTTTTGCATGTTCTTCTACTAGGCATTGGATTTCCTTGTTAACTACATCTCTTTTATAATTTCTTATTTATAAATATGGTGTAACCCATTTATGTTTTTGCTACTAGAGACATTATTCTACATTTTGAACAACTTTTCTACATGTTTTAACCTAGATAATGAGAATAAATTAAATATTTGACTTTCTTATCTAAAAAATATTTATGTATGCAAGGTTATTTAAATATTTGTGGATTTTTTAATTATTATTTTAGTCACAAAATTTAATTTTTGGTATTTTATACCCTTTTGGAAAAAAATTTAATTAAAAAAAAAAAAGAATCTTGTCCCTTGTATGAAAAATACCAAATGTTGCCTTTAATTTCACATTTGCATGAGTTTGTGCTCTACAAGTTTCAATATATTTTCCATTATATTATGTTCATATAAGTAAGAATTAAAATATACTATAAAATACTTGGTGCATTCACCATTTTTAGTTTTGAAAATTTCATTCTCAAAACTCTTTTCTTAGTCAAACCCTAGTTTAGGAGCAAGATCACTGAGTGGATTTTTTACATAAACTGGTAGTTTATCATCTGGACCAAATTTAGTTAAAGTAATATATCTTATCTAGAGGTTAACCTTAATTTAATTAGGTCCTATATCTTGGAGGTGATCCCATTGTATCATTAGCTTTTTGCACAATGAGCTACGACATCAAGAACCGGTGCAAAAATCTATGTGATAATAGTTTTTTGCACTCCTGGTGAGACCATAAATTTATAAAGAGATTAGTGTTAATCTTAGTATAAATTTTACAAGCTTCATACACATTATAAAAGTGCCTAGTAACTCCACTAGCTTATGAATCTAAGAATTCAAAGTTTACGTATGTTAATCAAATAAACCAGATCATTTACTAAATGTAAGAGAGCTGATTTTTTAGAATTGTCATTTCGATTAAAAGGAGATCAAGATTAGTTGTACCTTACCCTAGAGTATATCCTATAAATTTATTTACATCTCATTAAAGTGTTCTCATTAGTTTCATACCTCTCATTATAGATAGAAATATAAATTTCATAGCTTTCAATGGAGGTATCCCATTCCAGTTGGCCCAGTATGATGATATTCTTACTTCATATTTAAAACAACTTTCATATTTTACTAGTGAAACTTCCACCACGCCTATGGAAAATATATAGGACATTTCTAATATTTTTTTCATTCCATAATGTGGTATAAAATAATGTTGCAAATAGACTTCTAGTCTTCTCTTTGAAAGGCAGAGCCTTATAGTGGTACAAAGGTCTTCCTCCCAATTATATCCATGATTGGGAAATTTATGCATTTCACTATGCACTAAATTTGAAGATAAGAGTGACCACCTCTCTCTAGTTAAATAATTAACTACTATTCAATGGGTTCCTCATGAGCACATGACTGATTTCAATTTTTCTTTTCAAAAGACATGGAATAGAATTCTAGTATTGGTCAAGTCAAATCCAAATATTTTTTTTCCTATATTACTTAAGAGCATTGAATAGTGATATAACTATTATGATTTAGTTAATGGGTGGCACCACACTTCCCAACACCTATGAAATTGTAATAAGGGAAAAAATTATTTAATTCAAGCAAGAAAATTTTCCCCAAGGCCACTAATGCCTCTATTTCCATAAATACCTCCTAAACCACCTACAATTTATCTAATTCCCACCATGAGAAAATCACAAAATTTAACTCTCACTCCAATAAATGATTTAAATGAGGTTAAGTCTCTATTTAAGATTTTTGGAAATGGGTTAGTAGTAATTAAGAGGTAATAATCCTAGAAGTACAAACCTTATTAGCAAGCTAACTAAGCATGCCAACCCAATAGGAAGCCATAAAAAATTAATTCACATCCACAAGGTCAAAATATGCAAGAAAAACCTCCAAACATCCATTCTCTACCTACAGTAGGTACTTCCAAAGCTATTGTACTTATTCAGAATAATCTAGCTTAGGAGTGCAAATGGTTTTATCATTGTGCTCAGCCACATAATCAAAATACTCAACCTAATGGTGCCATCAGTCAATATTTGATGGTGTAAGGCATATAAAATACACAAGGACAAAAATAAGAAGCCACTTCCCAATAATAAGATACATAAGAACCTACTCAAGGTGAGGCTACTGTTTAAACTGGCAGGAGGACTTTTATGGTGTGAATCAAGTGGAGGTATATTTCAATGGTGGAGGTCCAGTGGTAGCCAATACATGTTCAAATAAAACATCAATATAAAGTGATCATCCCCCCAGGGTGGAATAATTTACAACTTCAAAATTTATATAAGAATCTACAAAGAGCAACATAATACCAAGGCCACCCTTTATACCCATGAGCCACTCCAAAGCAAAAGTACCAACTCAAAATATCATAAAAGAAGACATATCTCCCACAAAGGAACCAACAAAGGTTGGTAACATTATTTTCAACATTAGTGAGTAGATGAAGAAGACTAATTTGAATTCCACCACGTAGGAAGCACTATCCATTCTAGTGTAAAGAGATTTACTACAAGAAGCTTTGAAAAACTTATAGGTAATGGACAAGGTTCCAACTAAGGGACCTAATGTTGTAATTAATTTATGTCAACCATAAACTAACACTAAAATAAGAAAAAATGGTAATCCTCCCCCTTCTATCTTTCACTCATAGGAGAGAAGCATCTCATTCATAATTACATGGTCAATTTAGGGGCTCATAGTTCTATCATGCCAAAGAAAATAGCTAATGCTATTGGTATTAAGTATACACCTATTTAAAAAGGTGTATTAGAATTATATGGGACTATTATTCAAATATTAGGGGCAATAAAAGGTCAAAATCTCACTATCCACGCATGTCCAAGCTTGTCAATTTCCCAAAATATCTCAGTTATTAATCTCCACCCTTATTTTTCCATTTATCTTTCATGAGACTTCACTGAGAAAATGGGAGGATACCTATCTAGAGACTAGTCTCACATGTTTCTTAGGATGAGATATGGAACAAGAGTAACAATAAGAATTGAGACAATTTCTATGGATCATATTGAGCCATACACTTCTATCCCTGTAGATATAAACTGTATATTGTAGGACTAAGAAGAGGAGATGAATAATGAAGTTGCAAAACTTGTAGAAGCGATTCTAAAAACTCATCTGGATGAATGGGGATTAGATATCCAATTTGATCCTTATGATTACATTTATGAAACTAGGTTGGGTACATATTATATTCATGAAAATGATGTAATCATCCTAAATCTAGTAAAACCAACTAAGGATCTTCAAGGAATGTGGAAATTATTATTTAATGGTTTAAAAAGTAGGACTGGTGAAAGTGTAAGTATTATCTTGATCTCTCCACAAAAGGAGATCTATTTCTATTATTTCAGACTTTAGTTTAGCTACACAAATAATGTATCTAAATATGAAGCTTTGATTCAAGGTCTATAATTGGCCAAGGAAAGAGGGATAAAATTCCTACAAATATATGGTGATAGTGATTTGATTATTAACCAAGTGAGATCCATAAGCATAAATAATAATAATTGACTAAGATATTACAAAAATAGGGTTTGTAACCTATTATAAAACTTTACCACTTTAAACATTCAAGTAGTACCAAGAGCACATAACAAAGATGCTAATCGTATAACCTTGATAGGATCCTAGTATAACCTACCTAAATAAATAAAGAAGAAAAATAGCTAATATGTAAAGTTGATAATAAGGCCATCTATTCCTAATAACACAACCAACTAGAAAGTCTTTGATAGTAATCAATGTTAACTTTCTGAAAGAAGAAGCTAAATTATTTGATAAAAACTAGTCAAGACTCCAAAACCAATTGCAAGTCAAATCATTCAGTTGAATACGAACAAAATACCCATGGGCCTCATCACTTCAAAGAGTATTTTCAATTTAGATGATCAGTTTAAAGGCAAAAAGAAGAATATCATGGTAAATGGATAATATTTCAAGCTAGTAGTCATCTCAAAAGTAAAATCACTGAAGATAGGAAAGGTATGCAATGATTCTTAAAAATAAGATTTTATTGAGTTGTGTTAAGAGTTTGATGATAAATTCACTTGGAGTTATCATGATCTAAGGGGGTTTGACCCTAGCTTATCCCAACATACAATAGAGCTTGATACAAATACCAAGCTTGTTAGATAGAATTAGAGACTAATTAATCCAAAAATAGAACCCCTAATAAAGAGTGAGCTATCCAAACTGATAGAGGCTAACATCATTTTACCTATCAAGCACTCATCGTAGGTTGATAATTTGGTCCCTATAAGAAAAAGTAATGATGAAATTAGGATTTGTGTAGATTTTATGGATCTAAACAAAGTGTTTGTAAAGGATCATTATTTGTTTCCACCCATGGAGCAAATTATATAAACTATAGCCAGATCTAAAAGGTTTTCCCTTCTAGATGATTATTTTGGATAACCAAATCCTAGTGTAGGAATCATACGAATTCAAGAATACCTTCACCATAAAATGGGGTAGATATGCATATAAAAATATGCCACTAAGTCTAACTAATGCTGCTGTAACATTCTAGAGATCCATGAATATGGATTTTAGAAGTTTGGTAAATGAGATGATCTTAGTATACCTAGATGATATCACTATTTAATAAAAACATGTTGATGCACACCTGGATCACCTTAGAAATGTTTTTAAAAGGTGCAAATAATTTAGATTTTTCCTCAATTTATATAAGTGCATTTTTGGAGTTCATGAGGGTAAACTACTAGGACATATTGTTTCAAAATAGGGTCTTGAAATAGACCTAGAGATAATTAGTGCTATATCTATATTAGCACTACCTAGCCATAAGAAGGGATTACAAATTTTCCTTGGAAAGATCAACTTCATAAGAATATTTTTTTCAAATTTATCCTCTATGGCCAAACCCATTACTATAATGCTTAATAAGGGTATCATTTTTAGCTAGACACAGGAAGGGAAAGATAGCTTTGAAGCCATCAAGCAAGCTATTTCTTAGGCTCCTACCCTAGTCAACCACAACTACAAGAAATACTTCATTATCTATTCTTTGTGGGGGGGGACATCTCATCTATTCTAATGTAGTAGAATAAAGAGGAATTAGAATAACCAATATCTTTATTCAATCAATCCTTAAAGGATTATGAAGAAAATTACAATTTCATGGAGAAGTAAGTATATGTTATGAATAAATCCCTCAAAATGTCTAGGAATATTATTTCCAACAATAAAATTCATCTGATGGTTAGTCATCAAAGTGTCAAATAATTCCTATTGAGCCAGGAGATAAATGAAAAAAGAGCATGATAGATCACAAAATTCATGGAATATTATATGGACATAAAAATTACAAAGATTATAAGAGGAAATGGATTGTGTGAATAGTTGCATTTTAATATCAAGACTGATGATGTAGTATCTGTAGCAGTATATGCTCAAAGCACATCTTAGCTAGCCAATCCACCTCTTTTCAATATTTAGATATATGACATGAACATTTTCCTATAGACTAACAAGTACCCATATGAATTTTAGTAGTCCATGAAAAGGTATTTTAGACTCTAATCCATTATTTATAATCTTATTGATGGAATTTTGTTTAAAAAATATATGAATTGAGTCATGCTAAGATGTATTGAGCATAATCAAGTCTCCAAGGTGATCAAATAATTTCATGATGGCCCATCACTTGGATATTTATTTGTAAGAACCATTTACATCAAAAAAATGAGAGGAGGCTATTATTATATTGAAATATTCAAAGATGTCCATCAATGGGTAAGGAACTATGAGAAGTGTGCTTACTTCAAAAGCAAGCAAATATTAATACCTTTCCCTCTCAGACCAATTCAAGATGACCAACCATTTTCTCAATGGGGATTGGATTTCATTGGTATGATCAATCCACCATCAAGTACAGACCATAAATGGGTCCTTACGAAAATTGACTATTTCAAAAGATGGACTTAAGTAGTTACATTGAAAGATGCCACATAAGCATCTATCCTAGAATTAATGGATGACATCATCTTAAGGTTTGGTGTTCCTCACACTATTATCTCAGACAACACCAAGGATTTGGTAGGAACTCAAGTGAGTGAACGGATTATAAATCATAATGTATATCTGAGTACCTTTTCTAATTATTACCCACAAGGTAAAGGTGTGGCTAAGTCTACCAATTAGAACTTCATAATAGTTATCAAAAGAATAATGAAGGACAACTAAAGGACATGGAACATAAAGATAAATTCAACATTGTGGGATAATAGGATCACCCCTAAGAGAGCCATTGGAAACTCCCCATCCATGTAAGTATATGGAAGGGAAACTTGAGTCTTGATGTTAATTGAGTTACTATCTCTAGAGCTCAATCATCAATTGGATTCAATTGATAATGATGAAATGACAGTAAGATTGGAAGAAATCATGGAACTAGAATAAGTTATGTTCCATTCAATGAAAGTTATTGAAGCAAATCCAGCTTAAAAAAAGAGGAATTTCAACCAAAAATCATTTGATAAGAGCTTTAATGAAGGAGACATGGTTCTTAAATGGGATGTAGACAAGGATAAACTAGGAAATCACACCAAGTTTGATGTAATATAGAGTGGTCCATATATTATAGATATCCAAGCTCAATGAATCATAATTGCTCATCCCAATCAATGGACATACCTCAAAGCTTTCTTTTGAGGATTGGAATTCATTCCAAAAAATAATTTTTTGTATATAATAGGGTTAGTTGTGTTTTATAAATAAGTAATTTTGCACAAGTCAACTCATTAAGATTTTTTATTTCCTTAGTTTATTCTATTTTTCCCTATTTTAGTTTTTGTTTAGGCAAATATAATTTATGTTCTTCACTAGTTAAAGTGTGCTAAGCTTAAAATGACTCCATGCCCAATGAACTAGAAGGCTACTAGAGAGAAACTAATTAGTAGGCAATCATCCCTTAGAGGTTACCAAAAATGTTGATATTTTTGTCCCAAAAATATCAAAATTTCATGTACCCTAAGGGAGACCCATTAATTTTTTTGGAAAAATGCCTTAAATTAACCCAAAACACTCATTTTATGTAGCCTATGGAAACTAAAGATTGGACTGTAATTTATAGTTTGCAAAATTATAAATTACTTCCCAAACTCTAGATCCCATAATACATAAGCTGGTGTAAATTGGAGATCTGGGTGAATTTTACAATTTTCAAAATTTCAAATTAAATCTAGATCTCTACTTCTCTCTAAACACTAGCCAATATAAAATAGAACCCCAATCATAATTTTCAATTTGCAAAATTACAAATTCCAAGTAGAGTTCCAATTCCTACAAACCAAATACCCCATAGAAACCAAAGATTGGACTGCAATCTATAGTTTAAAAAATTGCAAATTACTTCCCAATATCTAGATCTTATAAAACACTCCAACTAAAAAATGAAACTTTGGTTACAATTTGCAACTTTCAAATTTGTAAATTACAATCTGAGTTCTACTCCCTTTTAACTACATTCCTTATAGAATATAAATCTCTAAAAGCAAATTACAATTTGTAAAGTTGAAAATTTCTCCCTGAGTTCTAAGTTCTCATTTTTGAAGGACCAATCAATCCAAGCCCATGAAATTCTGAGTTTAAATTGTAATTATCAAAATTTCAAAAGTGTGAAGTTGTTTATAGACTCTGAATTTCCACCAACCACCACCATTATGGAATTAATTTTATGGGTCTATATAAATGTAATTAGGGCTTTTCTAAGTCATTATTAAATTTCATAATTAGATTTTTGAACTATGTACCTTGAATTTTGAACCTAAAATCAATCTTAAGCCATGATACCATGCACTCTTTGCCATGTGCTACACTTACAAGCCATGCCATAACACCATTAACCTTGAATGGTATTCTTTTGGACTTTTTTGCATTTTTAACCATCTTTTCCTACAAATCAAGCTTGTTTGAGTTATTTTCATTCCCTCAATGTTGTTTGTCAACTTAGTTACATTTTTTAGGGTTTTAAAATTTGCTTAGGCATCATTAGGTTTGTTAGGTTTTTATCATGGTACCCCTGGATCATTTATCTATTTATTTTCCCAAGAGGTCATTTTTCAAAGATCTTCCCTACATACTAAATACCTAGGGTTTCCCAAAGTTTGAAATCATAAAACAAGTGAATATTCTCAAGATATTCCAAAAAAATAGTGAATATTCCCTTTGCATATTCCCACATTTTATCCATAAACTTTCCAATTATGTTTTACACCTCCAAAACCTGTGATTTTTAACCTACAATTACAACCCCATAGTTCCATAGAGTTTTTTAGTGCTTTGAACAATCCCAATCTCTATTAGAGTTTTCACCAAGAAACACAAGTGTGTTTTGCACCTCCCATTTCCACCAGGGTTTTCTACCTACATTTACAACTTAATTTTATTGTAGACTTTTTACTTGCATAGAGTAACTCCAAGTTCCACTAGAGTTTTCACTTGAATTTTGCACCTAAAATCTTGCCAACTCTATAGTTGGTTTTTCCCCAATAATTTATAAAGAATACATGTCTGGGAAAGAGATGAAGTTCAAGTCTAAGGGACTTTATGTTACTCTCAATCTAGATTCCAATAAAATTGAGATTATAAACACAGACCTAGGTCATATTGACTTAAGTGCTTTCTAGATTAGAATCAATGTTGAATTCAAGAACGACTAGATCTAGAGCATCTATGACTCTAGACTAACCTAGGTAAAAACTTCCCCCTAAATGTGTAAATCCTTGATTTGATACTCAAGTTATCAAAACATTATGATGTTGATAAGAGAGAGGTGCTAAATGATAAAAGGGAAATGACTCTAAATCTAGACCCATACTTCATTGACTGCATGTTCTTGATATTAGAATTTAAGAGTTACTTAGATATACCTCCAAAATCCTCAAAGAAATTCTATCAAGAAAACAACACAAGATGTCAAAGAGTAATGTATAAATAGTGGCTAAGGATCCTTAGGGATACATCCATAAGATTGCTTAAAACATTGGCAAGGATTGATTTTAAGGATGAAGTAGGTGATATAATCATATTACTACATAGGATCACTAGTAGCCCTGATGTGAAAATCTTCCAAGACTAGATGTATCAATATATATGGGTCATCCATGAAAATAAATAATACATCTACTAGGCACAACTCATCATTGACTCCATCCACAAGTAGTTGATGGAGGTCCAAACCACAGGGAAGTTATACATGACTTCTTATCTAGTATATAGATTATCCAAATGAAAAGATTTTCCAAGTCTCAACATAGTAACTAGTGAAGAAAATAAAGTGTTCAAATATTACCCTAACTTGACTCTTAAGGCAAGCATGCAAAACTTTAGAAGAGTGAATGATGCATTCATCTATTGCATCATAGTTATGTTCAATAAGGAACTAGAGAGGAATAAATTCTATGATGATACCACTTCATAGATTATGAATTAGGGTTCTTATTTCATTAGTTCCCCAACTGATATTACATCAAGCTATTCAAATTTAGCAGTTTCCCTTACACCCTTCAAAGATATGTGAGTGATAAATGAGCTTTGATGGAACCAGCGAGGCAACTAGTTGAGACTCACAAGCTATTATTTAGTAAACACAAATTGGGAATTCATTTCTTGATTAACATAGGTAGGTGCACATGCCCTTATCAAAATACAAGTGTGTGGATGTAGAAATGACACAAATGACCTTGAGAGCCTTAGAGATAAGGTCATTATATGATGTTCATGGAAACATCACTAGCACACTAGAAATCTCCACATATTCCCATGTCCCCTATTTTGAATACTACTACAAAGAATTGGATGATGAAGATGAAGGAATATTAAAGGAATATTCAAGAATGACCTTAGATTAGGCCAAAGCTTTTGACATGGCACTAGTCTTTGAGGACTTGGTGGATGATGAGTCCCCATTAGATAAGATCTACCATGATAATAATATCTACTTACAATCCCTTCCAACAGTAAGGTGTTATGTTCTTGAGTCTTTCTCTCTAATATGTAAAACTACCCACATGATAAATAAAAAACTCAACTAGCTCAAAAGGAAAGGGGTCCACGTGACCAAAAAGACTATAATAATCAATTGTAAAAGAATAGAGCTCAAGGAAAAAGGAGTACCACCATCAATAGAAAGTTATAACAGTGGAGCACTCCTAGAGCAACTAGATAAGCTAGTGATATCCCATAAAATAAAGAAAAAATCAAAGGCCAAGAAGGGATAATCAAGTAGCTAGGGAGTAGTAATAGGCCAATTAATAATCATTTCATTTGAGGACATAACTACAGTTGGATTAACCATAGCTTAAACCCTCATATTAATTATAGTTATAATTCTCATATCCATAATACAACCCCCAAATATTTGTCATTCTTCCAGCTCCAATACCTCCTCCTCCTATCTTCACTCCTCCTTCACCTCAAGTGGTTCTACCCTCTATTCTCACCAGTTTACCTATGTCAATAAGTCCATTGCCAATCATCCAATCTATTCAATTGGACACTTATGTCTCCCCTAAATTTGATACTTAGGTTTCCATTCCACTTACCTCTTCCACAATCTCACTCCCCCTTTCATAATTCCCTTTTTATCATCTATAATTCATTCCATTCCATTAATCACCAATACTACATAGTAGTATATAGCCATGATTTAGTCATTCTAACTACAATCCTACTAGCCATCCCAACCCTTGGGATAACTACTTCTTCATCTCTATCTCCCTTCATCTTATTCACTTTACAACCTTGAGTGTCCCTACCAATTTTATTGACTCATTCAACGCTTTGGACTCCACACTTATATAGGTTCCTTAATCCCAACTCCCTATGTCTACTTCTTCATTGATATCACTTACATCTCCCACACCCCCAATAAATACATTTGTTTCCATTTTCCCCACCTCTTCTACTTTCATTGTAACCCCAACCTTTATAGGAGAGGTATAGGAGAAATATATTGATCCAAATGTGGACCCTCAACCCAAAGATGGGGAAGAGGTGGTAAATAAATATACCAAATAATCAATGACAATATCAATGCAAGATACAACACATGTCACTATGCCCACTAGTGTAGCATCTTCAGTTACAGATAGTGGGGAAGAAATGCAAGTATATGGTGTCCTCAAATAAATTAGATTTTGGTCTCTCAGATGCACATAATAAATATAAGATAACTCCCTAGACCATTTCAATAATATTGTATAGTTTAGTAGGGGAAAAGTTTTTGGAGATTATAGTTCACCCATCAAACAAAAAGAAAGAAGATCTAGTGGTAGGCTATTACCAAGTATCAAAAGTTCACCTTGAACATACTATGAGAGAGGGCTTGAAACATGACATTCAATCCAAAATTAACTCCCTCTTTGAGAAAATGGATAGTGACAAGGTCACTAAGGATGAGTTGAAGAATAATTTTTTTGAACAACTAAATAATACACTCAATAAATTCATTGAACCCACTATTTAACTAGCACAACTTGTCACTTAGATCATGGATTAGGAAACACTTGATGCAGTGACATAAATTGGTAGAATGGTAAGGGCCACCAAGGAATGGGTAAAAGAACTCATCTCAAAGGGAAATAAAGTTATTAATTTATTAATGGACCACTATACAACTCTGATAAATAGAAGGGCCACCCTAAGAGAGTAGATCAACAAGTATGAGGGAGAGATAGAAATATTGAATCTTTTCTATCTAGAATTGATAGTTTTGGACTCAATTAATATTAACATACTCCTTCCAGAAGAGATATTGAGAAAATGATGGAGAGCAAGAGGAATTAGACATAAAAAATCAATTCCAAATAAATATACTCATAGATAGTTCCCATAAGGATAATGTTACACATGACAAGGCTATTGACATGCTATATGACATTGAATATTTGTTTAATAAATTGTCATACTAGGAAAGAGATTAGTAAAAATAGGTCCTCTCAGTAGAGGAAGTTCATAATAAATTAAAAGAAGCGGTCAAAAAATAATCTAAACAAGAAATAACTTTCAACTTGAGCTCTATCCACTATTTCTTCAAGTATCATAACACATTACATCAAATGGGTAAATAGACTCAAGGATATAGGGATTTCAAAAGGGATATCTTCAATACAATATCAAAATGTGAGATGAATAACCTCTACACTTTTGGTCTTGATGAAGATAGAATCTTAGATATTTTTAAGGGTTTTGATACATACATTAATAAAGTATATGATGAGAAGGATGAAGAGACAATAGATGTTTTGGTTGTAGATTAATTCTTTATAATAAAACTAATCTTGTATATTGTATTTTCATTATGGTAAAAATATTATAAAATTGAAAAAACATAAATTGTAAATTGTAACTATCATTTTGATAGATATTTTTGAGAAAGAGCCATGTGTAATTTTCACTTTCCATTTTGACAGGTTGAAAGTTGTAAAAAGAAAACTTACAAGTTACACTTTTCATTTTGACAAGTTTTAAGTTGATTAAGTTATAAAAACACATATTATAAAATGAAATTCTAATTTTGAAAAAGTTGTGTGACTTGAAAGTTATAAAAAATCCTAATTAAAAATAATAAATTAGGGTTTTATAATAGATTAACTTAAGTTATCTAAAGTTATCTTTTTTTCTAAAATTAGAGTTTCAATTTGGCACCCCATTTGCATGAAGAGCCATTGCAGTTGAACTGAAGAAGACCAAGGTGTTTCATGAAGATTTCCAAGTTCACTTTACAGCTCCAATTACTGAAGAACATGCCCAGCGCTTGGATTTTGTTTTTCAAACTTGTTCACCTCACCAAGGATGTCATTGCAACTATAGATCATGCCTCTTTTCATGAATTTTCTAGATTTTTGTAAGTTTTTATATTAGGCATTGGATTTATTTATTAACTACATTTCTTTTATGAGATTTTTTGTAAAAATATGGGCAATATGGTATAATACATTTATATTTTTACTTCTAGATACATTATTCTACATTTTGAATAACTTCTCTACATGCTATAACCTAGAAAATGAAAATGCATTGAAGATTTGCCTTTCTTGTCTGAGAAATATTTGTGTATGCAAGGTTATTTAAATATTTTTGGATGTTTTAATTCTTATTTTAGTCAAAAAATTTCATTTGTGTTATTTTATACCCTTTTGGAATATTTTTTGTTTAAAAAATAAAGAATCTTGTCCCTTGTATGAAAAATATCAAATATTACCTTTGATTTCACATTTGCATGAGTTTGTGCTCCTACAAGTTTCAATATATTTTCCATTTTTTTATGTTCATTGAATCAAGCATTAAACTCCACTAAAAATTATTTGTTTCAATCACAATTTTTCAATTTTATGAATTTAATTCTCAAAACTTTTTTCTTAGTTAAACCCTAGTTTAGGAACAAGATCACTAAGGAGCAAAATTTCTACATAATCTAGTATTTTATCAGCTGCACCAAATTTAGTAAGAGGAATTCAAACTTTTCTAGAGGTTCACCTCAATTAACCAAGGTCTTGTATCTTGGATTTCCTCCCATTGTATCATTATATTTTTGCACAATGAGCTATGACATCAAGACCTGGTGCAAAACTTTATGTGATAACAATCATCTTAAACTTACCACAGAAGAGAATGTAAAGAATGAATAATAATAAAACATTGGGTAAAATATAATACAACATAAATAAATTTTAAAATATGTTAAATATTCATCCCAATATATAAAAAATTATAAGTTGACTTGAAACCCTAAGGGCTAATATTTGGATGTGTGAGGACCTAGTATGCGGATCTAGGGTTTAAAGGTTTTTTATAAAAAATTAGAATATTAAATCAATGAAAACCCTAATAAAGGACTGATATATATTATATAGTGTGTAAAAAAATTAGAATTTAATAAACCCTAATTAATTACACAAAAGGAAAAGTTAAACCTTAGGAGGGAATTAGGTTGTTAAGTAATATTTGATGTAAGTCAAATTCACCAATTTTTTATCCTTTTAGGAATTAAATATGCCAAATCCTAAGGTTAATAAAGGGATGGAGTAAAGGGTGTAAATACAAATAAATATTACAAATGACTAATTCAAAAAATTTCTTGTAAATAGGAAGTGTAAAGGAGAAAATCAACATATCTAGACTGAAATGCATGCCACTAGGTGATGGAAATGCTAGAATAGATAAGAGGAAAAATCAAGATCACCTTCATCCTAAAACTAGAATTTTAACTACCTTAAGTCAATAGTGCTATAAAGTGTACTATAGTGTAGTTTTCTATTGGACAAACGACATTATGTTATTGTCTTTTTATAGATAGGAGTCCTAAATTTTTTGAGGAGGCTACGAGAGGTCTTCTAGGTACCATATGTTCCTTAAGAACATTAGATCATCATTTTGTGCCACTTTATGTCTATTTATTCAAAACCATAATGAATACCTACACACATGAAACAAAAAATGAAATCAAATGGAAATGGATTGGGAAAAGGTGGGTTATGGGATGTTAACATCGAAAGAATGTAGAATTCCTTATGTTTTGTATACTTCCTACATTAACCCTAATAGTAGGGGTCCCATATGGAATGTATTTCTCCCTTAGGTAATGTGCATAATCAATATGCACAACATGTAAGAATGAATTTTTCTTAGGCCCTTATTTGATCAAGCATGCAGATCTATTGTGATGCTAAGTAAATATACATAGTGCTGGGCTATACTATCAACTAATTTTTATGTATTTATGTGATAGAATAGTTAAGTGCTATATGTATAATTCCTTTTGAAACTCTTTATATAAAAGAATGTTTATTTTGAACAGTGAGACACTTGTTCATAGGATGACAAGGTAAAATTAGAAAATAGAATCATAAGAGGAGGCCCAAAGGAGGGTAAGGACCTAAAATTAGTTAAAACCATGATCATTGGATAATAAAAATAAGGTGGATAGTTATCAGTAGAGTTGGGCACTCCTATCTAAGACCATGTTATTATCCTATACATAAGAAACTGGGTTATGACTAGGACAAATAGGCCAAAGGCCCTTATGAGTGGAAAATGGATGACATGAAACTACTAAGGGTGTAAAATAAGGAAAATAAGTCATAATAAGGACCATATTCACATCAAAATACCGAATTGAAACATGTAAATAAGGTTCCTATTCAATATTAAGAAATTCCTATGAAAGGTATACAAAAGACATAGTACTTGTGTTTACTTGACTAAATTAGGGTGTGTACAAGAGTCAAGAAACAAGTTCATATCCTCCAACTGATATTTATGCCTATAGGAATCCACTTATAAATACATAACTTAAGTGTAAATGATATGGAATATAAAGAAAAAAAACCTCTAAATCCACCTAGATGCATGTTTTTATAGTTGTTCAGGAGCACATAAACACTGACAAAAAATGTTCTCAACATTGAAGTGATAATAAAATATCTCCACCTTTGGTAATTTCTGGGTGGTGGATCACTTCCAGGACTAGGTTATTATCCTTCGATCATTCTTGGTCAAGAGATGGAATACCCATTAGGTCATCAAGAACACCCTTCCCAATATAAGAAAATTGTAGCTTTTTAGGTGAACTTTAGACATGCATAAAATAAAAACCATAATTATTTTGCATGAATCAAAATAACCCTCACATGCATTTCAAATCCTTGTAATTCCACCTTGGAGCATGTTGAACATGGTCTTAGTAGTCATTGTTGTCAAAGTAGTATGAGGTACATGGTGCATTAATGACAAAGTGGTCTTCATGATGGATTTGAGAGTGTATACCATGTATGCATGTCATTGAGGTGATAGAGGATGTTATGAGGGTTCCCTAGATGTATTTGTGAGTTTCTAATGTTTTTCATTATAGATTAAGAGAAACTAGACAATCATTGAACATCTTGCAGGTATGAAGAGACCAGTTTGTTTGTGATTTTATTATATGTACCTAGAAAGTCAATTCTAGTTAACAAGTTTCATGGAGGTGTTTTTTATAGTTCCAAGATCATTCCCTAATAGTTTGGTATCTTGATGTATTCTCTATCTCAAGTTATGATCTTCCAAATTTGGTGTTATGTGTAGTGATGTGCCAAAGGCCATCAAATTTATGTTTCAGGAAATAGTCATTGGGCATTCAAAAAATATAACCATTGGGGTTTGAATTCAAATGATTGTGCATGAGTGTTTGGGACCCAAGATCATTATTTTACTTGTAAAAGCTATGAAAGAGGTCAAAACATGTTATTTTAAAAATAAAAGATGAATTATACTTCCTGTAGATTATCTTCAAAGTGATTTGGAGACTTGGATGTCTATATAGGTATATTTATGATGGGTCAATGTTAGCATTTGTTGACTATGTTTTTTATTAGATAACTTGGGTTGACTAAAGTGGATTTAGAACCTCTATCTTGGTATTGAACCTGGTTTAAAATTTATTAGATGTTGTTGTTACCTCATTTTAGTCTTGTTCCATGCATTGAGTAAGTTTTGAAAGTGCGTCTTTGTGTAATATAATCTCAATGTAAGAGGATTGTGTTTAAGGTTTGTATTTTTGGTAGACATGAGTGACTTGATGAGTGGTGTGGAGCTTTTGGTCACTTTGTATGGAAGATAAAAGTGATTGGATGTGTTATTAACATCTTAAATCTATTTTTAGTGCTTTTAAATGGTCATACTAGTCCCAGTTGTGAATAACTAGCTCAAAGACATGATGAATAGGGGTATGAGGGTTTCAAGGCTTCTTGTGTCTATAAACCCTAATGTGAATGTTCATGATGTAAATGGATCTTATTTAATCTATAGAGATAATCTGAGTGTTATATGGATTTTTTGAAATGTTTCATACAACATTTATCATGTTTTCAATGTTTTTTTGAGTGTAAGGTGATCATTCCTATAGCATGACAAGTTTCTAATAATCTTGAAGAATGTTAAAGAGATGTTTCTCTAGAGGTTGTGTCATGAGTTGAAATGTTATTTTCATGTCAAGATGAAATAATAAGGTCATAAAGGGATTTTTTTTAATGTTGTGAATGACATGAATATGTTTAGAGTCTAGGGATAATATAAGTTTAGTGTTGTTATTAAGAATGTATTGA
The DNA here is from genome assembly GCA_037957365.1 of Torreya grandis. Classification (NCBI taxonomy): domain Eukaryota; kingdom Viridiplantae; phylum Streptophyta; class Pinopsida; order Cupressales; family Taxaceae; genus Torreya; species Torreya grandis. The sequence continues at coordinate 689,356 of JARHVA010006500.1, read as the reverse complement.
CTGTGTATGCAAAGTTGATTCATTGAGTGAATTTGAAGAGTACTGTGAAGAGTTAAGTGTTGTTTTCTTATTAATATAACCTTAAGGTCATAGAGGGTAAATAAACTTGTTGAATTTATCTCAAATTATTTCATAGGAAGTATGATAAGCACATATTAGTGCTCTATGTTTACAAAATGGAGTGAAGGTTTTAAACAATAAGCTTTCTAAGATGTTTACTTATTTTGATTGAGTCATCGTGGCTTGAGGAATTTCAAGACAAGTTGATTGATGCATGAAGGTTTGTATTGGATTTTATTCACCATGCTTAAAGATATTTTATGCTTGTTTATGATGTTCATATTGAAATAATAAGTATTTGTTGAGTGAGAGAGGGTAGTCCTTTTTGGAATTAGGTTTCTATGAGACCTAATGAAGATGCAAGGCTTATTAGTGCATTCTAAGTGTAAGAAAATGGTTTGAGGATCCTTATGCATTATGAATACTCATATAGGTTGGAATTAAAGTGTTTGAATAGGTTTGGTTTATTTTTGAGGGCCTTATGGGCCATTTTGGGTCTTTATTTATTCATTGAGTTTACGGGCCTAATTGCATTAGGTCTATTTAGGCCTAAAGGGAGATTGAAATATAAATGAGTATGGATGACCTAAATTTTATAAAATTATATTTTTTCCTTGTGTGCAACATTTTGTAAGGGGAAATTAAATATTAACCTAGTTGATTTTATGCTTTTGCCAACATAAGAGAGTGAGTAAATGAGTGTTCAAGAGACTAGTATAAGAGGAAGGTTTTTTAGGCCTCTTTAGTCTAGATAGTGTGGAGTGAATGAATTAAATATTTGATTTTTTTGAAGGGAAACCTAGAGAGGTAAGGATGGATATAAATCCATACCAAATATACTTATGATTACTATCTATGATGCTTGATGCAAAAAAGTAAATAGTGAGCTTGTTTGCAAATGAAAGAGAGCAAGAAGACATTCATGTATTGTGCATGAGTTTATTTGAAGAGTATAATTTCATGTGACTTTAGATATTCATATTTTGAGGTAGAGATAATTATTATGGCATGTATGTGTTGAGGTCATGAGTTTGAATATCAAAGCTAAGTAAGGGTAGAATTTAGAGTTGTTGATATGACTGTTATATAAAAGATAGTTTTTCTTGAGAAAAAGGTTGTTTGAGAGTGGTTGAAGAAGAAAAATTGCAAGGTGTCCATCATAAATTATATAAGAAAACAAGATAAAGGTTGAAATAGAGTTCTTAGTTGAGTGGGTGATTCATCAAGAGGTGGTTGAGTTAGTGGTTGGTTACCTAGGGGGTTGTAACCTCCATGCAAGTGGGTGTTTGCTAAAGTCTAGTTGGTGTTAGATAAATTTAGGGAGTTGGTAATTTATTTTTGGGTTGCTGATCAAATAAATTGATTCATGGTTTCATAAGGCAAGTTGTCCAAGCTATATTTTAGTGGGTTTTATTCCCCATGAAGGTTTCCCACATTGATGATGTGTTGTGATGTGTTCTCATGTTTCATGCTTTCTATAAGTATGTTTTCTTTGTGATATTGATAGATAATGTGATGTTTATTGAATGGTTGTTATAGATATGAATTTTATGGATAACAAATTGATACATTAAACTAAAAGGGATTATTTATAATGGCACTGATTCACCCCCCTTCTCAATGGCTATTATTTTAACAATTGGTATTAGAGTAGGTCCTTTGGAGAAGGCTTATTAGCTTGAAGGTGATCCTAGAAGCACAAGATGGATAAGAAAATATAGTTAAGATTTGAGATATATGATCAAATCACTTGAGGATCAGATATGTAATTTTAACAGTGACATGGCCAAACATGCCATAAGGGATGATAAGACCATTAAGGTTATCAAGAATGAGTTATGGATTGAAAATGAAATCTTAAGATCAAGAGAATAAGAGTGTGATCAATTTAAGATCAAGATACGTTATTTGAAGGTTGAGCATGAGAAGTTCAAAGTAAAAGTGATCAAGTTTGAGAAAGATCATGTGAAGGTAGACCAAGTTAAGAAGGATGAAAATATGATGGGCAACATGAAAAAACTAATCAGTCAACCCAATGTAATAAGGTATTCCAATTATTTTCATGGCCATTATTTTGTTTGTCATTATTTTGGTCATAAGGAAAGAGATTGTATGACGAGAAACAACTAGACACAACTAGACAAAGGGAGATTATATTCATAATCTATAAAGAGGTATGAGTAATATGGTGTGTTACTATTATCATAATGTTGGTCACATTACTAAATTCTACTCAAATGGAGTTAATATGTCCTCAAGATATGTCAAGTGTTGTTGAGATTATAGAGTACATAAAAAGGATCAAACATTGGTGTGAAATTCTAAGATAGTTAAGATTGATCATATTGAGTCCAAGGATTAAGATGGTTTTATCTCTATTTTAGAGCAAGAATAAGTTGTGGAGGTATGTCAAGAATATTTCATATTTGATCTTGTTGATCAAATAGTCAAAGAGAAGAAGAAAGATGATAAAGCGGTCAAGCCAAATGCTTCAAATGTAAAGGTGTGTCAAGAGTTCTTCCTATTAACTCAAATTTTGAATGAAGATGTCAAGTCAAAAGAACCAAGTTAGATTATTGATCTTTCTATTCATAAAGAGATAAAATACAAAGGACCAAACATGCCTAGAAGTATGATGAAGAACATTCAACCATGTAAGAGCATGGAGATATAGGAATCTCCTGAATTTGTCTTATTCTACATCCTTATGGAATGGGGTGTCTCTTTTAGGCTTCATGGAGACACTTATCAATAAGAGGAATATTAGTTGTGTATTTGTATGTGTTGTATTTATGTTTGTTGATGACTAGATGGTTGATCTGAGGTGGAGCTACTCAAGTTGCTCATAATCCCTAAGAGTAGTTATTGCAACTAGAAGGTAACATGTTGAGAGATGCTAGAAGTAAGGAGTAAATGCTTTTTGATGTCATTTAGGGTTATCTAATAAGGTAACTTGATTAGATTTGGTGTAAGAGCTCTTGTGAGCATCGTTTTAGGTGAGATAAGTTGTATTGAGTGTGTTCTTATTATTTAGATCATTGAAAGATAGTTATTTATGTTTAGTTGGAGGTGTGTCCTAAGTTTCTCCAAAGAAACATTAAGAAGTGTTTTCAAGACTTGTGATCTCTTATGAACATATTTAGAGATGGATTCGAGATTTCATAGGATCCTATTTTTGCTTCAAAAGTCAATAATGGTTATTAAATTCATGTGAGAAGGATTGTTAACCATTGGAAGAGGTATCAGTTTAGATCTAGTGTGTTAATCATTAGTGAAAACTCATATGTGGATGAAGATGTCTTAAATGAAGGTATGTTATTATTATGAGAGATATGCATGTAATAATTTGATATAGTTTAGGTGAAGCATGGATTTAGAAGGAGGTAACTCAAGTTTCTTGAGAAAAATGTGAATTATGGGCATGACTCTTATGAGATATGAGTCAAGGAGCCATTATTGGTTGATTATATGGTTATGTGCTAAGGTGGAACTATTAGCTCAATGTGTGATTGTTCCAGGTCAGTAGAGAAAGAAAATCAAGTCATATTAGTCTTATAAGGTTTCCAAGGGTAAGCAAGAGTGAGTGAGAGTTTAGTTTATAAGATGAAGGGCATTGAAATGGTCTATCTCAGTATGGATGATGGTTTAAGATATTGGTCATATTTGTTAAATTCAAGTGGAACAAGGTGTTTATGGTGATAGGGGGAACATGTGTGAGATGTTTTAGAGATTCAGGAAGCTTGTTTTATTGTGGTTAAGTGCAAAGAGTATTTTTAGGTCTAAGGATCAAATAGACATGTTGAGGAAGAGACCCTTTATCATTAGTGTCAAAGGAGGAGAAAGATTCATAATGAGGGAGAAAGACTAGTTTGAAAAAGAAACATTCTGAGAATGATTTGACATCAAAGACAAAGGGGAGATTGTTAAGCATGGTCTTAGTTGTCATTATTGTCAAAGTAGTATGAGGTACATGGTGTATTAATGAATAAGTGATATTCATGATGTATTTGAGAGTGTATACCATGTATGCAGGTCATTAAGGTGATAGAAGATGTTATGAGGGTTCCCTAGATCCATTTGTGAGGTTCTAGTGTTTCTGATGATCCTTTGGAGAGAGAAAAAGTGTCATTCTAGATTAAGATAAACTAGACCATAATTGAATATATTATAGGTATGAAGAGAATATTTTTTAATTAATTTATTATATGTACCTAGAAAGACAACTTTGGTTAAAGGGTTTCATGGAGATGTTTTCTATAGTGCCAAGATCTTTCCCTACAAGTTTGGTATCTTGATGTCTTTTCTAGCTCAAGTTATGAGCTTCCAGAGTTGGTCCTATGTGCAGTGATGTGTCAAAATCCATAAAATTTATGCTTCAAGAAATAGTCATTGGGAATTCAAAAATATAGCCATTTGGGTTTGAATTCAAATGATTGTGCATGTATTTTTGGGACCCAAGATCATTCTTTTTCCAGTATAAGCCATGGAAAACGTCAAAAAATGTTGGTTTAAAAAGCAAAGATGAAGTAGACTTCCTATGTATTATCCTAAAAGTGATTTGGAGACTTGGATGTTCATAAATATGCATTTATTATAGGTCAAAGTTAGAGCTTATTGACTGTGCTTTTGCTTAGAGAACTCAGGTTGACTAAAGTGGATTTAGAACCTATCTGTTGGTCTTGAATTGGTTTCCTAAGTGTTGGATGTTATATTTACCTCATTTTAATCTTATTCCATGCATTGAATAAGTTTTGAAAGTGTGATTTCATGTAATAAAATATCAATGAAAGAGGATTGTGCTTAATGTTTGTGTTTTTGGTAGACATGAGTGACTTGATGAGTGGTGTGGATATTTTGGTCACTTTGGATGGATGATAAAAGTGATTGGATGTGTTATTAAGGACTTAACACTATTTTTAGTTCTTGTAAATGTTTATATTATTCTCAGTTGTGAAGAAGTAGCTCAAAGACATGTTGAATAGGGGTATGAGGGTTTCAAGGCTTCTTGTGTCTATAAACCATAATGTGAATATTCATGATAAAAATGGAATTAAACTGACCTATAGAGATCAATGGAGTGTTATATGGATTTTTGAAAATGTTTCTTATAAAAAATATCATGTTTTAAATGCTTTTTTTAGTGCAAGATGATCATTCTTATAACATGAAAATTTTCTAGTAATCTTGAATAATGTTGAGGTAATGTTTCTCTAGAGGTTGTGTCATGGGTTGAAATGTTATTTTGATGTCAAGATGAACTAATAAGGTTATAAATGGATTTTTTTTCATGTTTTTAATGACATGAATATGTTTAGAGGTCTGAGGATAATAGAAGTTCTATGTTTTTCTTAACAAGGTATTGACTATGTATGTAAAGTTGAGTCATTGAGTTAATTTGAAGAATACCATGAAGAGTTAAGTGTTTTTTGTTCATCAAGATGACCTTAAGGTCATGAAGGGGAAATAAAATTATTTAATTTGTCTCAAATTAGTTCACAAGAGGTTTGATAAACACATATCAATGCTCTATTTTTGAAAAATAGAGTGAACGTTTTAAATATTAAGCTTGCTAAGATGATGTCCTATTCTAATTTGAGTCATGGTGGCTTGATGAATTTGAAGGCAATTTTATTGATGCATGAAGGTTTGTATTGGATTTTATTTTACATGTTTAAAGATGTTTTATGCTTGTTTATGATGTTCATATTGAAACAAGAAGTCTTTATTGAGTGAGAGAGGGTAGTCCTTGTCTATGAGACCTAATGAAGGTACGAGGCCTATTGGTGCATTCTAAGTGTAAGTGAATGGTTTGAGGATCCTTATACATTATGGAGACTCATAGAGGTTGGATTAAATTTTTTTGAATATGTTTGGTTTATTTTGAGGGATTTTACACCATTTTGGGTCTTTGTTTATCCATTGAGTGGACAAGCCTAATTGCATTAGGTCTATTTAGGCCTAAAGGGAGATTAAAATCTAGAGTATGGAAAACCTAATTTAATAAAATTATGTTTGTTAGTTATGTGTAATGCGTTCTAAGGGGTAATGAAATATGAACCTTATTGATTTTATGATTTGGCTGACACAAGAGAGTGAGTAAATGAGTGTTCAAGAGACTAGTATAAAAGGAAGGTTTTTGAGGCCTATTTGATCTAGATAGTTTGGAGAGAATGAGTTGAATATATGATTTATTTGAAGGAAAACATAGAGATATAAGGATGGCTATCAATCCATACCACATATGCTTTTGATGATTGTATATGATGCTTGATGAAAGAAAGTAAACAATGATCTTGTTTACAAATGAAAGAGATCAAGAAGACTTCCATGTGTTTTGCATGAGTTTAGTAGAAGAGAAGAGTTTCATGTAACCATAGATATTCATATGTTGAGGTAGAGAGCATGATTATGGTATTTATGTGTTGAGAGCATGAGTTGGAAGATCAGAGATAAGTAAGGGTAAAATATAGATTTGTTGATATGACTGTTATATAGAAGACAAATTTTCTTAAGAAAGAGGTTATTTAAGAGTGGTTTAAGAAGAAAGATTATAAGGTCTCCATCAGTTTTAGAATACAAAAATATCAAGGTGTAAATATAGTTCTTTCTTGATTGGGTACTTGGTCAATAGGTGGCTAAGTTGGTTCTTGGTTACCTAGGGGGTTGTAGCCTCCTTGCAAGTGGGTGCTTGCTAAAATCTAGTTGGTGCTAGATAAATTTAGGTAGTTGGTGTTTCCTTGTTGGGTTGGTGTTTAACTAAATTGATTAATTGTTTTATAATACAAGTTGTCTAAGATGTATTTTATTGGTTTTTATTCCCCATGAGTGTTTCCCACATTGATGATGTGTTTTGATGTGTTCTCATGTTTCATGCTTTCTATGAGTATGATTTCTTTGTGATATTGATAGATCATGTGATGTTGATTGAATGGTTGTTATACATATGAATTTTATGGATAAAAAAATAAGACATTAAAGTAAAAGGGATTGTTTTTAAGGGAAGTGATTCACCCCCACCCTTAGTGGTTGTGCTTCTAGCAAGGCCCTTGTGAGTGTAAAATGAATGACATGAAACTAATGAGGGTGTTAAAAAAGGAAAATAAGTCATAATAAGGGCCATATTGACATAAAAATACCCAATTAAAACATGTGAATAAATCTCCTATTAAACATTAAGAACCTCTTATGAAAGAGGTACAAAAGACATAGTACTTGTGTTTACTTGACCAAATTAGGATGTGTGCAATAGTCAAAAAACAAGATCTTATCCTCCAAGTGATATTTATGCCTCTATAAATCCACTTTAAAATCCATCACTTAAGTGTAAATGACATGAAATATCATGAATAAAACCTCTAGATCCACTTCGATGCATATTTTTGTAGTTTATTATGAGCACATAAACACTAACAACAAGTGTTGTCAACATTGAAGTAATAATTAAATATCTCCACCTTTAGTACTTCTTGGATGAAAAATATCACTACCACCATGTTTTGGGTGGTGGATAAATTCTTGGACTAGTTTTTTAGACTTTGATAATTATTGGTCAAGATATGGAGTACTTGTTATGTCATCAAGAACACCCTTCCCAATACAAGAAAATTATAGCTTTTTAGGTGAACTTCAGACATGAATAAACTAGAAACCATAATTCATTTGCATGAATCAAAAGAACCCACACATGCATTTTGAATCCTTATAATTCCACCTTATATCATGTCTATCTAACCTTGGATATAAATTCATGGTAGATATAATTATAATTAGTGTTGAAATGGATCTTTTATGTAGTCAAGAGACAAGTTCTTGTCCTCCAACTAAAATTTCCACATCTAAAACTTCCACTTGAAAATATATCACTTTCAACACATATTAATAGGAAAATGAAATCCTATACCATGAACACATCCTAAAAATTCACTTGGATACACATTTTTACAATTACTTAGGAGTATGAAAACACTCATAACAAATGTTCTCAATATTGAAGCAATAATTGGAGATATCTACCTTAAGTGTTTCATGGATGAAAATTGGCACTGCCACCACATTTAAGGTGGTTAATAACATATATTTCCAAGTTATTGGCCTTTGATCATGCCCAGTAAATAGGTAGATTACTAGTTTTGATGTCAAGAACACCCTTCCCAATATGAGAGAATTGTATTTTTTTAAGAGAACTTCAAACATGCATAAAATGGAAATTGTAATTTTTTTTCACAAAATAAAAGAAACCTCACATTCATTTTTAAGCCTTTTAATTTCACCCCATATCACATCAATCAAAACTTGGAGATAAATCTATGGTATAAACCATGGTAATGAATTCTCAAATACAACTTTTATGCACTCTAGAGAGAAGATCTCACTTTTCAATTGAAATTTCCACATCTAAGACTTCCAATTACAAATAAACCACTTTAAAAACATATGGATATGCAAATTTAACATGATCCCATGAACTCCAAATCCACCCATATGTATGTTTTTACAATTACTTAGGAGCATAGAAACATTGAAAATTAATGTTTTCAATAATTAAGTGATAGATATCTCCACCTCTAGTGCTTCGTGACTAAAAACTGGAACTACCACAACATAGGTTGTGGTATATATTATATAGGACCAGATTTTTTATCTCTAATTATACCCAGTCAAGAGATGAGTACTCATTCTGACATCAAGAACACCCATCCCAATATGATAAAGTTGTAGTTTATAAGACAAAATTTAGACACATGTAAAAAATAAATTGTATGTTGTTTTCAAAAAATAAAATAACCCTCACGTGCAAGCATAAGACTTATAATCTCACCCTAGATAATGCTGATAAAAAATTAGATACAATTCCATGGTAGATGCCATAGTAATCAATGTTGAAATGTAACTTTTATGTAGTCAAGTGATAATTTCTTGTCCTCCAGCTGACATTTATAACTCTAGGACCTCCACTTAAAAATACATCAATTCATACACATATAAATATGAAAATGACACATTATCCCATGACCATGACTTCTAAATTCACTTGAATGCATTTTTATAGTTTTTAGGAGTGCAAAAACATTAAAAATAAATGTTGTGAATGTCGAAGCAACATATGGAGATATCCACCTCCAATGATTCATGAAAGGAAAATGGAAATAGAACCATGTAAAATATGGATAATAATGTCTATGACTAGGTTCTTTGCCTCCAATCATGCCCGATCAATAGATAAAGTAACCATTTTAGTGTCAAGAACACCCTTCCTAATATAAGAAAATTATAGTTTTTAGGTGAACTTAATACGTGTGTAAAATAGAAACCTTAATACATTTTAATGAATTAAAAGAACCCCCATGTTTGTGTTTAATCCCTATAATACCACCCTAGATCACATATATCAAACCTTGGAGACAAATTCATGGTAGAAACCATAGTAATTAGTTCTAAAATTCAACTTTTATGTAGTCAAGAGACAAGTTCTTGTCCTCTAATTAACATTTCCAACTCTGAGACCTCCATTTTTAAATAAATCATGTCAAAAAATTATATATAGTCGAATTAAATATTCTCCCATGACATGACCTTATAATTTTAATCCAAGAAACAACTATGATCTTATCTAATATTGATAGTAGAAAGACCAATTTCATGGTTAGACTCACAAACCTTCCATAGATTTTTTTTTAATGGAATCCAATGATATTTGATAAATAAAATATTTGTTACAAGAACCATTTTAAGTAATTAAATTTATTACTATGTTATTTATAATCTTCAAAAAACATACATTTGAATTTCTAATAGGATATTATCGAAGCCAAGTTTCAGTGACTACTACAAACCCAGTTAGATAATCAATTGTTCCCTATCTATGACTAGGGAAGTCATTTTATTTTTTACCTCTACACACTGACATAAGTAATAATATGTCCCATCTTCATTATCCTCATCCAAAATAACTTAAAAAATGCCCTGTATCATAAAATAGAATGAATTTTTAATAGTGATGTTGATAGATAATGAGAATTTAATACATAAAGATTGATCTTGTCCTTGGTTTCACAAATTATATACATGGTAGAATTCATGTGATGATGTCATATTATTAAGTTTTAAGGCTTGTATAATATGATATGTGTCAATTGGAATTAGAGGTATCCATATCCATTCATCCACCCACTCTTGTTACTCACAATCATTCCAAAAAAAATCCCGGACATGTAGAATAAAAACATGTCACATGTCTCATATGAAGAATCCAAGAACATATATTTGAGCTATGAAACAAGTGGAGCTCACTTGATCTCATTATGGTCATAAAATCCTTATACTTTTCTAATTATTCTTCTTCCATCAACCAAAAATATATACATATAATAGAATTTTCTTGAGCACCATGGCTCATTTGATCATTACACATTCAACAATGATTTTTAAATTAGTTAAAACAATTCCATATTCAAACTTAAAATCCTCTTTTAAAATGGTTCTTTTACACATTATCCAACACCATCATTCTCCCCTTTTTCATGGATAGCCTCAATGAAAGTCCAAATATGTTCTACACTAGTAGTAAAATGTATCATGCTCAATAATTAAAACATCCATGCATTATTAAATTTCAATGTGAAATTGTAAGACCAAATATAAATTTGATTAAAAGTAATGTTCCTCTCAGTCAAATTTCAATATAATATCTCAAAATAACCTTGCACATACTTTATATGATGTGATTGATCATCACTAAAATTGAAATGGTATGGCAATATTATTTTTTTTAATCTTAATCTGTAGTATTAGATGCATTCATGAATTTTATATGTGTAGGCACTTATTTTTGTCCAATTTCATGCCTAAATTAAGATTCAATTCAATTTGTAGCACATGATGTAATTTAAGCCTAAAAATCACCTAAATTCCCAAATTCATCTATATAAGGGATTTAATTTCTTAGAAACATAGTGAGGCTTTCTTATTATAGGTATTACCTTGTATGCACCAAAAACCTAGTTCAATTTTGACCTTAGTCAAATTATGATCTAGTAATTTGACATGCTTGGCTAGTTAAGTTATTAATTTAAAACATTTAAAACAATTACCAAAAGCCAAAAGGCACTAAGAAAGATTCAATACATTAGAAATCTTAATTAACTTGCCTAAATAAAAATTCCAAGTTGAATTAGTAAATTTCATTTATCAAAAATGGAATTTTTATCTAAATATGAAGTCAAAGGTCAATGGAGCTAATAAATTGATTTATAAATTCCTAAATATTATAGAAAGGTGAGTGACAACCTCACAAATATATAAAGTGAGTTATCTCAACTCATAAATATCTAAAAATAAGGTGTCACGATTTCATGAGTTATTTGACCCCACCCATGGTTAGATTAACTCAACCTAAGTTATTTTAAACTCAACCAAAGTTAGAATTTAACTTAACCTCCCTAGGGTTAGAGTTAGTTCTTAGAGATATAAATACAGGTGCCCATACCATATGCCAAAAATATTTAGTGTAAGGTTATTCTATAGGATTGTCATCAATAATCCATTGAAATTAGTGTTATAATGCTAACTTTATGTCAAGATTAAAACTAAGCCAAGATAATAGTAAATCAAAGCCACAAGTGACCATTAGAGAAGTGCTAACACCATGAAGAAGTATTGACAAAAGACTCTAATGTCATAGACTAAGCACAATCATCCTTATGCCAAAAATAAAACATAAAATTTAAAAAATGAGGTAGAATACTTGTGTTATTTTTATCTCTTTTTTGTGATATTTTTCATTATGTAATCCTCCTCCTAGTTCTTAAGCAAGAATGTTTAGTTCTAGTGTATTGTTATGCTTGGATTTTCATTTTCTATACTAACAATGAACTAATCAAATTTTGTGTTCTCTTAAAACTCCTAAGATATATAATGGCATACCTAGTGGGAACACACATACCACATATCCAAGAAAAATGATGTGAAACCTTTAGTTTTTCTAACAAAAACATTTCATTCTTCAAGTTTAGAGTTTTATGCTTGAAAATCATGTCATTCTATTTTTTTGTAATCGATGACTTTGTCCTATGTAATGGTGGCTTCACCATTTTTGTGATCTATTTATGATCTTTATTTTTGAAAAAATAAAAATTTAGAGATTGAGACTTTGATATTCTAAATGACAACATCACTAACTAGAAACAACAGCTTTGACCCTACTAAAGAACAACTTTTACAAGTAAAATTGCATTTGGTTTTAGCAATTTTTTGTATTTTATCTTGTAATCAGTGACTTTTTCAAATATAATTGGATAATTCACACTATTTAATGGTGACTTCACTAAAATCTAGTCTCTATTTGTGTGTGTTCTTAAGAAAATAATGACTTCACTAGAAATGGTAGTTTTTTTCTGTTGCATAAATGTTGTCTTCACTCTATGTTTTTATAAACATGAGAGCTTAGAACGAAATGTTGTTTATTAATTTTATTTTTTTTCTAAAGATAATAAAATATTCTAACATTTTTTTAGGAATCAATGTGGAGAAAGAGAGGCCTAAACACTTATAAATCTCACATACACTTTTGTTTGGTGCTTTAATATCAACCTAAACAAACTTGTATTTTAGCATTTTCAAAATTTTTACAAGTGAAAACAAGGCCAAGGGTTCAAAATATTCAATCACATTTGAGTTGGTGCTATTAAAAATAACATACACTCTAGTTGGATCTCTTAAGATATTTTTAACTTTTTTATTTTTTCCTTCTTTATTAACTAGTTTCAAAGTTCATAGATTAAATTCCTTGTTTGTGGAAAACTAAAAACTATTGTGTGTATGCTCTCTCCTTATCCCCTATAAGGAAATCAGGTGACCAAAATATCCTATTTTAATGTCTTGTTTATTTAGTCTTCTGAAGGATAATGTCAAAAATTTAAGTTGGATTTTTAGTCAAAAACTATTGCTTACCCTTAGTTTAAAAGAGCATTGTTATGCTACCTAAATTGTTCTAAAACACTTTTCTTATTTGAAACCAACTACCAAAATCATTGTTATACCTTTTATTTCAAATGTGCAATTACATCACTTATTTTTGTTTAGCCCATTTACCTTATAACATCTAAGTATATCTGCATTAAATTTGAAATTCAATCTTTTAAAGTACAAATCCTAAACTAATCAAGTTTATGCCAAAGCTTCATCTAATTTGGGCTCAGGTAGTCTACCTTTTGTGTTTGGATTGAGTCACTTAGGTTGATATCTTAATTGATCTAAAGACCTTGCGTAGACCTTTGTAGTTATTTTTTTTCTTGTGCCTTTTTTAAGCATCATTTTGAGCCAAGTTATTGTCACGTGATTTGTTTGAAGTTTGTTGTGCTAAGTTCCAAATGTCTTAGTTATATTGTCAAATACTCTCTTGTCAGCCAAATGTTGAGTCTTAGTGACTGAGTTACTCCATGTCACCCAATCTAATTGTCTTGTTTAATTTTTTTTCAAATTCTTGTTTAGATCGATATTTTTTTCCAATTATATCCTTGTTTCTCATGTTAAATAATTATAACCACCTTTGGGAAAACCATTGTTATACTTTGATTATAGTTCATGATTATTATACATTATCTAGATAATTTTATCACTGATTATAACCACCTTTGTGAAAATTAGTATCTTAGCCACAAATGATTTTGGATATTTTTTTTCACCATTAACACTAATTATAACTACCTTTGGGAAAATTAGTATCATTTGTTAAATTCATTTTGAGTTATTTTGTTTTGCCTTTGCCTAGTTTAATTGTCTTACCCTTTGGGCCTATTTTACATATTCAAAAGTTTTTCATTTTAGACCTCATTTGTTTACTAAATTTAGACCTTTATTTTTTATGATACCTAGCCGTAGATCTAAACATCCCTCTTTAAACACATATCAGGACCATGTACAATCTGGACTATGAGAACTTTATGACTAGTGACCCTTTTATTCAAGATTTATATGGTGATGACATAGATTATGAGATGGATCCTATCCATTTTATAATATTTTATATGTTGAACAAAGGTTAGACACACTAGCATAACATTTGTTGACTACACCTTTGTACTTGAGCTAAGAAAAAGAGCAAATGGCATAGTACCTTACTCAAGTGACATCTAACATTAAACAAAGCCAACAACAAGAAAATTACTAAATTATGACACCAATGAATATAATTTAAAATCCATACTTGTTTGATCATCATTTATTAGATATCAAAGATGATATTTTAGTCAAAGCCATTGAAGTATGAGCCAAATGTTCAACATACTTCCCACATGAAAATTTGACTAGTTTGATTAGAACTCATAGTAATGCACCTTAGAACCAACAATTATAACAAACATAAACAAGTTATAATCAAGCTTTATTTCAAGTGCCACAACAAATCCAAAGTATGGTTTCAAAATGGGACGGTCTTATTGGCAACCAATTGGAACATGTACAAAAATCATACCAAAATTATCTCAACCTAGCTCAAAATTTTAACGTAACGACTATTTCTAACATGCCATTTATTAATCTAGCTCCATCAATAGGGCAAAAAATATATGATTTGAGATATGTAAAAGAAAACATAAACCCATTTAGCCAAAGTATGCTGGTTGGTGAAATTTTTAATGTCCCCATTTTGATTGAAGATACTACCACTAAAATGGAAGACCTACCTAAAAATATTGTGGATAGCATCCAAACACACTCCAATTTAAACAAAAGTGGGTCTAATTTACCATTAAGAACACATAGGAGATTAATTAAACTAATGACACAAGTGGATTAAAATAATAGGGTATAGGTAAGCCTATCTCCAAAACATATAAATAAACCTCCACCCCTGAACCAATTATTTCATCAAGTGTGCAAGATGGGGCAATGAGCTAATGACATACCAAATTACCACCTCAACAAGTGTAGAACACTATTCCACCTTAACAAGGGGCAACACATGTTTCATCATAGTAAGTACAAACCAATATACTTCAATAAACATAAATGTTGCCTCATTCACAACATGTTTATATTGGTCAAAAAGTGTTAGTTGGTAAACAAAAAAAAACGTCAACCCCCCAATAAGTGCCTATCCAACAATAGGTGTTCAACCAACAATAAGGTCTCAATATACAATATATGCCATGCATTAGGCAATAGTTACCTTTCACCAAAAGGGTATCACATGTAAAACTGGGATCCAACTTTAAACACCTCTAATAACTGAGTTCTAGTCAATAATGTGTTACCTTTATACAAAAGGCTTTAATGATTAGAAAACAAGTTCCATCCCAAACCTAGAAATACCAACACATCCCATAGAACCAAACTCCATTACCATATCCATAATTTTCTAGTCAAGGCTATGTATCCAATCCAATCTATAATGTTTTCCAACCATAGTATATTTTATATCTATAGGATATAATACCAATGCATGTATATGTATACCTTATCATCCTACCAATTCTACCATCAATCAAAAATATGATATTATAACCTACCATGGTCAAGGTAATCCACCTTTGACCATACAACCCCCCAAAAAATAGGCCACTCTATTTTAATTCCTTGCCCAAGAGGTGTATCAAATTAAGGATTCAATTCAAGCTATACATACCAAAAAGAAAACAAAGAAATTCAAATTAGATGAAATATGCTCATATACATTCAACATGGATTATCTTTAAATATCATTTTTGTCAGGTTATGAGCCACCCAAATTTGATAAATACAAGGGAAAATAAAACCCTAAGGATCATATCAAATAATTATTTTTTGTTTGATAGATAGTGGCATATAGTGAAATATATTTTCTTCTTCTCTTTCTAAGGATTCTAGACAAAAAAGCCTTGGAATGACTTTTGAAATTACTAAAGAATTTCGTACCTAGCTTCAATGATCTATCTGAGAAGTTCATAAAAAAAATTCATATAATCTTGTGTATGAGATTATAATTATGGATTTGGACCAATTAAAATAGAAGAATGGTACAATCTTTGATACTTATATTCAACATTGGAGATCAATAGAGAGATGATTCACTTATAATCTACCAGATAAATAGTTGGCTATGATATTTACTAAGAGTGTACACAATGATATATCTCACCATCTCAAGCTACAATGTGCTCATACATTTAAAGAAGTTATATATAAAGGAATACGGATTGAGAAATCCCTTATTAGCAAAGAGATAATCAAGTTATCTTCTTCTAACTAGAGCTAAATTTAGCATCAAGGACAATAGAACCAAAACCATGACCATAACCATAATTAGGACCCAATTCAAATACCAACTTCAATGCCACCTTAGGCCAACAACAATAATGTTTGTGGAAACATGTTCACTAAATCACAACATGTACAAATGGTGCATACATTGGATGCCCATTTACCTCTACCCATTTAACAACCACCACCTCCATATATTTATCTAAGGCCTCCACAAAACCAATAGCCACATAATCAAATTCAATTGCAATCCTTTCCTCCAAGGAGAATACCTCACATTACCAAATAATTTAGTGACCTTGGTGAGCTTATTGAATTTATGTTTTGAAAATTGGCTTAGGAAAATATGATCAATTAGACAATATTAAAACCATTTGCTGAAGGGATTCATTTTATTGATTGGTACAAAGACCATGAATTTTTTGAGTGACATTATGTTAAAGGACATTCTATATGTTGGTGTATTCAACTGAGACATCTGATTAAAAATATGCTATAAAATGGAGAGATATAATGAGATAACCATACTCTTATGACCAACCATAACTTGGGCATCTATCAGAATCTATTTCCCCAACATAACAATAAAAATAACTAGCATCAATACCAACAATAGTAGAAAAAGTGGTAGATAAATCCACTACAAAAATAATAAAAATAATGTCAACCATAAAAAAAACAATATAAAGGTTAGAACCAAGGGAAAATTGACTAAACCATCTAAAGAGGACATCATGCCATTATGTATACCTATAACAATGTTTTAGGACATGTCTTAGGTATTCATATTCCCACTATTACCATAAACCCCTAGCCAACTACCAATAGATCAAAACCCTCACCCAACAATGCATATCATCTAAATAACTCATACAAACCTCCTTATGTCAGTAATTATTCTTCAGACCGTGTTAGCAATCAGGCTCAACACTATTCTAGAATTACCATTCAAGGCCCAATTACCTCTATACCCAACTACCAAAGCTAAATATTATATTGGGATTATGAAATCACAACTTGATGAGCCAATATAATTATCAAATTACCTATCCAAATTCCATGAATGATCCCATTCATACCTCCATGCCTATTAGAAACAAGCATACTACCAAAACTAAGGGGAAAACCTATGACATTATGGAGTACCTAAATAAGACTCATGTACAAATATCCATCATGGATTTTTTGTAGACATGTAGCATCTATAAAGACATCCGAAATTAGTACTTGAGCCAATCCATTATACCATATGACATCACTCTAGATAAATTCCAAACCATGGTAGGACATTTGGCCCTTGCCCAATGTCTTACCTTTGACCAAAATAACATGTCATTCTTGGGCCCTCTGCATAATAACTTGAAGTACATGGAGGTTGGTATAATAAAACATAAAGCTAAATACATCCTTATAAATAAAGGTTTAGTATTCAACATTATGTCTCTAAAGTTGATTAAACATCTTGGATATATAGTAGATGAATTGCATCCAAATACCATTGTTATCAAGGCATATGATAACAAAGAGTGGGAATATCAAGGTACTATCAGCGTGCTAATGGTCATTAGGAACTTGACCCATGACACTCTATGTCATGTTTTAGTCCTAGAATTATCTTACAATCTGATATTAGACTGACCTTAGATCCATGAAATTAGGGCTATACCTTCCATGTTGCATCAGTGTATAAAATTTTCCCATTCAATGATGGAAGTGATTATACCATTTGATCTCTAGCTATATCAGTATTATAAACATCTCAAGGCTTAGTATAAGATCCATAACTATTAATTTGTAATGAATACTATGCCCAAATATGATGGAAGAAGAGACAAAAATGGAAATACCATTCAATCAAAATGATAATACAACTACATTGACCCAAATAACCTAACTTCTACTTCATCTATAACTCCACCAGACATTTCTAATCACTTCTATATAACTAAAAAATGTATTATAGAATACAATACCCATGATTCATTCCATATTTCCAAATTTCCATAAAATCCAAAAGCCTATGGGAGACCCAAGGCCAAGACTACTCACATGGAGTGGAAAACCAAGGTAAAATCTTATCTAAACAAACCCATTCTCTTCAAACTAAGCTTTGGCCTATAATAGGACCCCTTAGCTAAAGATGATTCATGGATTTATATTGATGAATTAGCTAACTATTACCAAAGGACAAAATATCATATTCCTAACTAGATTATGGATCACCTAGCTTATGAAGGTAGAGGACTATGGATATATCAACAAGTAATGATTGAGCATGTATCAATGACCACGTACAATAGAACCCATAGTATTATATTTAAATATCTTGAGGGTAATCTTGTATACCTTATATATATTCCAACACAATCAGTTAGAGAAGATGATGTTGATAATAATGCAGTGTCTGATTATAGCATCTATTATGACCTTGCCAATACAAATTTATTTAACCCCCATGCCATTTGTACCAATATCCCTATTTATCATCCTTAAACTCTTACCATTTATCACCCATAGTTGATATACTAAGATCAACAAGAGTCAACAATGCCATTAGATGAGTTTAAAAATGATGAGGCCATATGTAACTTTTTAGGATTGCGGAATCACATTCCTCTTGGAGATCACAAGCAAGGATTTTCTATTATATAGGGTCCTACTACCTATTTTGGAAAGAGATTAAAATTCCTTGACTAAAAATAGAAACAAAAGAAAACATTGATGTCTAAAAGTGAAAACCTCTTTGTGGTACTCTTTGACCAAGGTAAAGTGATGAAAAATGCAAGTATCTTGGTGAAAACTGATTTTTGGTACCATCAAATGGGGATGTTCACCCCTCTTCTTATGAAGCATAGGAGACATATGGTGGCCTATTTATGGATCATAAATTAGTACCGATGAGAGGTAAACTTTTACATACATTGTTTGAGAGTGCCCTAAAGTATTTGTTTTAAGGCCTTTACTAGAATTAGGAGATTTTGACTTGTCCTTATTGAAATAATTAAATGAACCAATATAGACAGAAGACTTTACCATTACCAATTAATTTACCTCCTTGCAATATATTTTAGAAGATCATTCTACACTTATTATGGAGGACACTTCTAAGGTTAACATTGGGACTCTAGAGGACCAAAAATGGATCAAATTAGACACATCCCTCACTGAGGAGGAACGTTAAGTTTTTACATCCATTCTAAGGGAGTTTGTTGACATATTTGCATGGAATTATTTGGACATGCCAGGTTTGGACCCTACCTTGGTTGTACACCATTTTTTATACATACTTATGCCAAACCCATTGATAATTATTTTTCATCATGTGCATCTCATATTGTTGTGCAAGTCAAGAAAGATTTAAATAAACTCTTAGATGCAAGATGCATCAGGATGATCGACTATATTCAAAATAGATTTCAAACATGGTGCCAATAAGTAAAAAACTAGAAGATATCAAAATATACACTGATTTTAGGTATATCAACAAAGACTTCTTATAGATGACTTTCCTCTACCTAACATTGACATGATAGTCAACTCAATTATTGGATATGAAATGATTTCTCTTATGGATAGATTTTTAAGATATAACTAGATTAGAATTACACCAAAAGACTAGGAAAAGATAATTTTCACCACTATGTCAAGAAATTTTTTTATTAGGTGATACTATTCAAACTTAAGAATGCAGGATCCACTTACCAATGATCTATGATAGTGATTTTCCATGATATAATGCATGACATTATTAAGGATTATGTCGATGACATCTTGAGTAAATTAAAGACATGTGTTGATCATATAACCATACTTAAAATAATCTTTGAGAGACATCATGAGCATAATGATGGACTAAATCCAAATAAGTGTGTATTTGGCATAACTTATGGAATATTTTTAGGCTTCATTATCTCTCATACGGGAATTGAAGTTGACCCAACCAAAGTTTGAGCCATTACTAAAATACCACTGCTATCTACCTTGAAGTAGCTTCACAGTTTATAAGTCAAGATCTAATCAATTTGATGCTTCATATCATAGTTGGATAAAAAATTCCATTTGATTACACACTTAATAAAGAAGGGTATTAATTTATCTTGGAATGAAGTGTTCCAAAAAGAATTTGAAAAACTCAAGGAATATCTAGCCAATCCACCTATTTTATTACCATCAATATTAAACAAGAAACTATTACTTTACCTATCACTGATCTAAAATGCCCTAGCTAAAATTTTGGCACAACAAGATGAATAAGGTAAAGATCATGGCATGTATTATTTGAGCAGAACACTGGTCATGTATGAGCATAATTATATGTCGATCAATTTTCTTTTTTTAGCAATGGTGTTCATAGCCCAAAATTTGCATCATTACATGTTGAATAATAATATCATTGTTATTTACAAGGTGGATCCACTCAAGTATATACTTTACAAAACATTTTTTCAAGGTTACATGGGAAAATGGATCATGGTTTCGAGTGAGTTTGAAGTTGAATATTCCAATCAAAAGGCCATTAAGGTGAAAGTACTTAGATCATATTCCATAAGATCCTGTCCATGATACTCAACCCCTTACATTTATATTTCTAGACAAATCCATCATAAATGCCACATAATTAGGATCACTTCTTGAGACATAACAATGGAAGATGTACTTTCATGGTTCATTCACAACTCATGGATCTAGTGTTAGAATATTGTTTATCACACCACAAGGGGATCTCATCCCTAATTCCTTTCACATTGGTTTTCTATGTACTAATAACATGGCTGAGTATGAATAAATCATTACAGGGATTTTCCAAGAAGTATAGTGAAACATCCATCATTTACTAGTTCATGGTGATTCCCAATTAGTCATCAATTAGGTCATAGACTAGTACCAGACAAAGGATGAGAAGTTGGTACTATAAAAAAACATGGTCAATACTCTCAAGCAAAAAATTTCTAACATTTAATTTGAAAAAATACTTCCAACCAATAATATAACAATTGATTCCATTTCCATTCTTGGCTTCATGATTCAGATCATAGATAAAGGGATTATCAATTTCTTATTGAACACCTCTTATCACTAGCTCATGAATAATCAACCATCGAGATGCTTGAAACATTGTTGGTCACATGTCTCCCTGGTATTTTAACATATATGCCTATCTCTAATACCAAACTATTCTACTTGACTTATCACATAATAACAAAAAATCCTTCATCCATAAATCCTCTTGTTATACCCTTCTTAGACCAAAATTATATCATAGAAGCTATGATGGAATTTTGATTCATTGTTTACCTTTGGTTGAATCTAGATTAACATTAAGGGAAGTTCATAAAAGAGTGTATGGATCCTACACCAGTGGGGTAATCTTAGTTAAGAAATTACTATATACTACTTATAATAGGTTGACTATAGAAATAGATGCATCTGCATATGTGAAAAGGTGTATAAAGTGTTAGAAACATGTTACTCTGATTCATGCTCTAGCCAAGATGCTCAAACCATTAATGAAACCATGGTTGTTCTCAATATGGGGGATTGAACTTGTAGGTAATATTAA